>MDKI01254027.1:0-31901 GCA_005239505.1 Nicotiana paniculata | reverse complement strand
ATGTTCATAAGAATCAAACCCAAAATAACTTGCATAATTAAACTACAAAGTAAGGAATAAAAGTTGTACAAGTCAATGTTTTGCTTCTCTGTGTAGGATTCCACAGGCGTCTCTTGTCTCTAATGGCCTCTCTTCGAGTTGTGTTTTTGGGTCTATTTATATGTTTGGGATAAACCCTAAACATGTAGGAGACTTCTATTCAAACCGGGAAACACTTAAAATCTTCAAAACTCGGATTGGACCAGACCAGGGACCTGGCTTTATCGCCCTAACGCCTAGATAAAGCCAGGCCACGCCTGGCGTTATGGCTCTAAGGCTTGGATAACGCCTGGCCTCACCAGGTTTTATAGCCCAAACGCCCGGCTAAAGCCTGGTGTGTCCAGGCTTTACAGCCCAAACGCCCGGCTATAGCTCGGTGCACTCCTCTTCGCCTCTTGAGCGTATTTTCGACGTATATGCATCCATTTAGCTCGGCTTCCATCCCCAATTTTAGCTCGGCTTCCATCCCCAATTCACCTAAACATAAAAGCGACTCCATTATTCACATACAAAGTGTATTTTTATCATTAACGCACATCAAATGCAAGGCATATAACGTGTTAAACCATGAATTCTAGCCACACATCAACCTGTCGGACTAGAATAGCCACCAACTCTTCCTCATAAGTGAAATTCTTGTCCAATTGGATTGAGCTGAAATTTAACACATGGGACGGATAACCGTGATACTTCCAGATCATGGACACATGGAACACCGAATGGACTGCTAATAAATTGGGTGGCAATGCGACCTTGTAGGCCACCTCACCCACTCTCAAGAATCTCCAAGGGTCCGAGATACCTAAGGCTCAACTTGCCCTTCTTTCCGAACCTCATCACACTCTTCATGGATGAAACCCGGTGTAATACTCTCTCTCCAACCATGAATGTGACATCACGAACTCTACAGTCGGCACAACTCTTCTGCCTGGACTGAGCGGTGGGAAGTTAATCCTAAATAATCTTGACCTTATCCAAGGCATCCTATACCAAATCTATACCAAACAAACGAGTCTCTCCTTGCTCGAACCATCCAACTAGCAAACGGCACCGCCTCCCGTATAATGCTTCATAAAGGGGCCATCTGAATGCGTGATTGGTAGTTGTTGTTGTAGGCAAACTCAGCAAGCAGCAAGAACTGATCCTAAGAACCCCCGAAATCCATAACGTAAGCGCGAAACATATCCTCCAATATCTGAACAGTGTGCTCGGATTGTCCGCCCGTATGGGGATGAAATGTTGTGCTCAACTTAACCTACGTGCCCAACTAGTGCTATACTGCCTCTAGAAGTGCGAGGTGAATTGCGTACCTCGATAAAAAATGATAGACACGGGCACACTGTGAAGGCAGACGATCCCGCGGATAAAGATCTCAGCTAACCAATCTGAAAAATAGGTAACTGCCACTGGAATGCAATATGCCAACTTGATTATCCTGTCCACAATGACCCATACTGTGTTGAACTTCTTCTGAGTCTGTGGGAGTCCAACAACAAAATCCATAGTGATACGTTCTCATTTCCACTTAGGAATCTCTAACCTCTGTAGCAAACAACCAGGCCTCAGATGCCCATACCTAACTTGCTGACAATTTAGACACCGAGCTACATATGCAACTATATCCTCCTTCATCCTCCTCCGCCAATAATGTTTCCACAAGTCCTACTGCATCTTGGCGGCACCCAGATGAATAGAATACCGGGAACTGTCGGCCTCCTCAAGAATCAACTCACGAAGTCCATCCATATTGGGCACACAAGTACGACCGTGCATCCTCAAAACCCCATCATCCCCAATAATAACCAGCTCGGCACCACCGTGACGCACCGTGTCCTTAAGGACAAGCAAATAGGGATCATCACACAATGCTCTCTGATACGCTCATATAAGGAAGACCGAGAAACTGTTCAAGTTAAAACGCGACTGAGCTCTGAAACATCTAACCTCGCACGACACACCATACAGATAGTGCCTCCAAATCTTCAACGCATAAACAATGGCTGCCAACTCTAAGTCATGAACACGGTAATTGTTTTCATAAACCTCTTAATGCCGCGATGCATATGCAATCACTCTGCCATCCTGCATCAATGCTGCACCGAGCTCAATACGAGATGCATCACAATACACCGTGTAGGATCCTGAATCGGTGAGCAACACCAACACTGGCGTCATAGTCAAAGTAGTCTTGAGCTTCTAAAAGCTCAACTCACACTCGTCTGACCATCTAAATGGGGAACCCTTCTGGGTCAATCTAGTCAATGAGTCCGCTATGAAAATCCCTCCACAAACTGGCGATAATAACCCACCAAACCTAGTAAGTTCCGGATCTCTATAGCTAAAGTAGGTCAAGGCTAGTTCTGAACTCCCTCAATCTTTTTAGGATCCTCCTTTATGCCCTCTACCGATACAGCATGCCCCAAAAAGGCGACCGATTCTAACCAAAACTCACACTTTGAAAACTTGGCATATAACTGACTATCCCTCAAAGTCTGAAGTACAATCTGAAGATGGTGCTCATGCTCCTCTCGACTGCGGGAGTAGATCAAGATATCATCAATAAATACAATAAAAAAAGAATCCAAGTAGGGCTTGATCACCCGGTTCATCAAATCCATGAATGCTACTGAGGCATTTGTTAACCTAAATGACATCATTAAGAACTCGTAATGCCCATACCGAGTTCGAAAAGTCGTCTTAGGGACATAGGATGCCCTAATCTTCAACTGATGGTAGCCAAACCTCAAATCAATCTTCCAAAACACTTTGGCACCCTGAAGCTGATCAAATAAGTAATCAATCCTCGGCAACAAATACTTGTTCTTGATTGTGACTTTGTTCAACTGCCGATAGTCTATACACATCCTCATCGCACCCAGGGCGAGACACTAGGTCTAATGAAGCCCTTATCAAGCAAATCTTGTAACTCCTCCTTCAACTCTTTCAACTCTGGCGGGGCCATACCGTATGGTGAGATAGAAATGGGCTGAGTGCCCGGAGCCAAATCTATGCAGAAGTCAATATCCCTGTCGGGTGGCATCCCCGGCAGGTCTACATGAAACACCTCTGGAAACTAATGAACAACTAGAACTGAATCCATTGAAGGAACCTCCGCACTAGAATCACAGACATAGGCCAAATAAGCTAGACATCCCTTCTCGACCATGCGTCGAGCCTTCACATAAGAAATAACTCTGTTGGTAGAGTGGCCAGGAGTCCCTCTCCACTCTAGCCGAGGCAACTGCGGCATGGATAAGGTCAATGTCATAGCGTGACAATCCAATATAGCATATACATGTGACATCCAATCCATACCCAAGATGACATCAAAATCCACCACATCAAGAAGTAGGAGATCTACGCTATCTCAAGACTCCCAATAGTAACTATCACGAGCGATAGGCACGATCTACAACAATAGAATCTCCCACAGGCGTGGACACATACACAAGAGCACTCGAACAATCACGAGGAATAACCAAATACGAAGCAAAATAGGATGACACATAGGAATAAGTAGATCCCAAATCAAATAAAACTGAAGCATCTATATGGCAAACTGGAACAATACCTGTGATAACGACGTCAGATGACTCGGCCTCAGGCCTAGCTAGGAAAGCATAGCATCGAGGTTGGCCCCACCACTCTGAACTAAATCTCTGGGACGACCTCTAGCTGGCTGGACTCCACTTCCAACGGCAAAACCTCCACTTCTAACGGCCTGACCCCTCCTCTGGCTGGCTGAGCGGGCGATGGAGCAACCGGTGCCGAAACCATGGCACGAGAACTCTGTTGTGGCATGCAGCCCGATAATCTCGGACATGACCTACTGATATTCCCAATACCACACACTCAAAACACCCATCCTGCTATTGTGGCTGCTAAAATTGAAGCTGACCTGAACAGGCCGGAGACACACAATGATAGCTCTGAATCGGAGGCGCACTGATAGGAGCTGATGATGCACTGTAGGTTGGCTGCCCAGAGTAAGGCACATAAGAACCACTACTCGCTGAAGCACTGTGAGATGCCTGAAGCGCTGAATGACCTCTCTCCACCTCTTCTTTGACCTACCTCTATCTCTCTGTAGGCCCTCCAATGTCAATCTCTCACACCTCCTCACCGAGACGTTTGTGCTCCTCCTCACATGACAAAATCACCTAAGTCGCGCTTTTCGCATCTTGTCCTCACTAGGGGCCACACACACCTTATCGCGAATAACTTCGCAGATCCTATCTAATCTGATGTGCTCGCACATCCATCTTAACATTCTCATCTCTGTGACCTTCATCTTCTGGACATGAGCAATCTTGACTGGCTAACACTCCGCCCCATAAAACATCGTTGGTCTGACCACCACTCTGTAAAACTTGCCCTCAAGTTTTGATGGTACGTTCTTGTCACACAAAACACCAGAAGCGAGTTTCTGTTTTATCCATCCCACCCCAATACGATGTGTGGTATCTTCATCATTCTCCCCACCCCACGAATAATAGACCCAAGGTACTTAATACTCCCTCACCTAGGGATGACGTGTGAGTCCAGACTCATCTCCCCTTCCCCTCTTTGAGTCTCATCACTGAACTTACGCTCCAAGCACTCTATCTTGGTTCTACTTAACTTGAAACTTTTAGATTCCAGGGTCTGCCTCTATACCTCTAATTGCATGTTCACACTATCTCGCGTCTTGTCAATCAATACAATATCATCTACAAATAGCATGCACCACGGCACCTCCCTTGGATGTGGTGCATCAGTACATCCATCATCAAAGCAAACAAAAAAGGACTGAGTGCCGACCGCTAATGCAACCCATCGTAACTGGAAAATAAAACAAAGTTTCAATAAATTAAATGCACAGTGGAACATAACTCTACATCAATCGAACAGTTGTGCCTGGGAAGGACCATTTTTCTAACGAAGATGATATCCTGGTCAGCTGGTGCAAACCTTAACTATTCCACTGAATACTTGGTCTGCTTTCTTATCACATGAAGATCTAGTGCGATAGAAAAGAGGTTGCTAAACAGCAATGAGACCTAGCATTTTTTGGTTGAACGGGATGGTCTTTCCAAACAATTAATTTCAATGCAGAATCACAATTGAATGAGGAAAAAGAAGCACTTCAATCAACAACACATTATGTCTCAAAAGAACACATAGGACCTGGTTGGCATAAACAAATATGCCTAAACATGAGAGTAGCAATAATAATACTCAAAAGCAATAATGCAGAATGAGGATTTAAGAAGCACAATAATCTTATGACACAGAAGCAGAGAAAAGCATGCTTCACTCAGTTGCAGCTGCTTCCATCTTCAATTGCCTGCATCAAACATGGTAACACTCTCTTCAGCCTGTTGATTGGTAAATTCAAAAGGCAAGTGCTAACAACTTTAAAAAATAAAAAACAAGAAGGTGCAAATCATATTGGATAAAGATTATTGTTAACCAAAAAACGAGCCATCATTTTATGCTATTTTGCGACCTGCTTCTTTTCATCTTTGGTGATAGTCTCGATTATGTTTCTTTACTTCCAGATACTATCAAACTGTTTACACTGATCAATAAAACAACATTGATCATACTTGTTGACTGATAACTATTTTTGGATATAACAAGAAGAAAATTAGGATGATTAACCAACAGTACTAGGAAAGATGAGGTACCATGGTCCATACTCTCTGCAAAGGATAGTGTTTATCAATAAATTAGAGTGGGTATTAATCAAAAGTTCCAACCAAATGGCGAAACACTTAAGAGAGTAAGGAATTTAGGATAGGTAGAAGCAAGACACGATACATAAACTACAATTCATATATGCAGGCTCAATGTTCCAGGAGGCAGGATTGAAGTAGGATGGTTGAAACAGAGTGTTATATGAATAAAAGTTACCTACCAAAGTGAAAGGCAAATTTTATAGAACGGCCAGACTAGCAATGTTGTATTGAAGTGAATTCTAGGACTCTTAACCCCAAAATATTCATAAGATGAGTGTCGTAAAGATGCGAATATTAAGATGGATGTACAACCATGCAAGATTAGATATGATCAGAAATAATCACATCCGTTAGAAGGTGCAAGTATAGCAGATGTAGCGGATAAAATTAAAGAAGATATTTGTCCCCGTGTTACACAAGCCACAAAATGCTTTGGTTCAAAATGTGAAAACATACTGACTGAAGGTGCAATATAGGAAAAATTTGCCCAATATCACAAGGAAATAGCTTAACTCAAAAGATTCAGAACATCTCGAAATCCACAAAAAATTTGCAAAAGATAAAAAATAATAAAAAGTGAAAATCTATATACATGATACTAAGTAGAAGTTTAACATTTACTAAAAGACTCTAGATATCTCCAAGAATATAACTAGGACAATACATAAGAGAATCCTTAGTGTTAAAAATATCACCTTGTAGTTTATTAAGGTGCAGAGGGCAACAGAATTACCTACGTAAAACCTCGTACAGCTCTAAAAACAATTGGGACTAATGTGCTATATGACATGAGCAAGGTAACCCCAATGTGTATACGGACCCACACGAGAATGGTGCAGCCATTAGGATAGATAAGATGGATATATTTTGAAGTGATGAAGTAGTCCAAAGAGGCCAAGGATCAAAATCGAAAACAATGGTAAACCCCAGTACCATTCACGTTAGTGTAATTAGCTGTAATTGCATAGTTTTGGTCTATTTATCTGGCCAGATAGTTGCTTGGTCTTCATAGAATTGGATGCGTTTGAGAGGCTTCATGGCTTGAATGCTAATAGTGCCACATTGACTAGCATCTTCTTAGCACAGCAGCCCAGTGTAGACTTCCTACATTCAAAAACACGGCAACGTAGCTCACATGTCATGCCCCGGCACGTCCAGCCTAGTACAACCCCCAAGGGTCCTAAGCAAACGGAGTGGCCAAGTTGAGGGACAGAATACTTCTAACAACACGAGCTCAAGACCTGGGGAAATTCACGGGCTCGCACCGTGAGCTCAACGCAAGGGAGCTTAAGTGATCAAGCTCAAGGGCAAAAGCCGGTTACAACAAAGTTATGCCACTGTGGGCCTTATCGCGAGAAAGCCAAGTCTGGGAAATTAAGAAGGCTTGTGAATGAGCCAAAACAAGAAGATTGCACCGAGGTCGAGGAAATAGAATATTTTGGTCATTTATTGGACTTGAGAGCTCAAGGGAGAAGACACGGAGATAAATTAAATTCATCGCAACGAGGATCATTTATTGTAATAGTTGATAGATTTTAACAGTTTAATACAAGTATTAACATCCAAGATATTTGGATTAGAAACACCACGAACAACCAAATTCTTGAAAGTTCGAATTTTTCCAACAAGATAATCTCACATCTTGACTTCAGCATGATGGCTAAATAAGTTTATTAAGCATATTTGTGGGTAGAAATTGTGGTTAAACATTTTTTATTGTTAGAAATTATGGTTATATACGGTATAAAAGTAACTTTAAAGTTGGGACAAGTGAAGAAGATGATGAATAATAAAACTGAAGATTAAAGAATGAGTTGGGTAATGAAGACAAACGCCATATTAAATTTGTATAAATGGTATACATGAAGGGGATTGAATTTGGATGGGGCGTAGCTAATCTATGGACCGTAGATGGCTCATATTGGTCTTCTTTGGACAGGAATTGATGGAAATTAAATGTAATTCATGCAGATATTGAAGACTTAATATACAAGCCATCTCTAAGAGAGGAAGTATCAAGTACGTACCTGGGATCTGGAATCCAAATTAATGAAAGTATCATGTATTAATAAGGATCAAGTACGGCAATGCCACACATCGTATTGGTGCATGGTGGATAGAGTGAAAGCTCGCAATTGGTATTTTGTTTGATAAGAATGTACTACCAATACTTAAAGGTAAGTTCTATAGAGTGATGGTAAGATCAACTATATAGTAGATGAAGTGTTGGTCAGTCAAGAACCCCCATGTTCAGAAGATGCAGTAGCATAAATGAGAAACTGAGACGGATGTGTGATCATACCAGGAAAGATAAGATTAAGAATGAAGATATTCGGGACAAGATTGGAGGACAAGTTCAGAAGATGCGGTAGCGGAAATGAGAATCCCCTCGGCTTGATTGATCGAACATGACATGGGCGTGACAAGAGACTACATGATGGACCTCGGCACGACCCTATGATGACTATGGCATCATGTTGACAAGGTTGTCCGATATGGGCAGGTGTTGATGGGCATGGACTGTAGCACGACGGCATGTGGCTAAGGTGCCAAGGCATGACAAGACCATGGCATTGGCGTGGCCATTGCAAGGCAAAGACAATGGACAACGGAAGCATAGCAAAGGCTGGAAAAACTAAAGCAAGCTAAGGCATGGCATGGCAAGACAGATGAGCACGAGCAAGGCAGTGTTATGGGCGAGATGGGCAAGCGGCAGTGGTAGACATGCGCGCAAGGGAATGCTGCACGAGAGCTTGGCAAGAAGACATGACAGAGTTGGCCTTTGGCGCCAAAATTTGAAGGCTACGCCCATGTGCCACGCACTTGCAAGGTAGTTGGAGTAGTTTCCTATTTTTCAGCATTGTGGTTATGTGGGGCTGTGAGTTGTCTTGTTTGAAATTCGAAATTTAAAATCTTTTGCAGTTGGGGATGTCAACTGATAGGTTTTAGATAAGGCTAGAGCCAAAAACCTGACCTATATATTCTTAGGCTAGGTAGATTGTCAAGGCAGAGTGTTGGCTGCCTTTGACTCCTTTTTGTAAGGTTGTTTTTATGTGCTTCTTTGGAAGAAATTCTTATAATTGTGTGCCTTGTCTCATTTCTATACACTGTCATAATCTAAGAGTTAGGCCAAAACGTGAGAGAAAAAGAAAGAGGGTTGAGTCATTGTTGTGCGACTGCCGTGCAGTGTCAATACGAAAAAAATCGACCCTGTAACAATACCATATGGCTAGCAAGGGCTAACCATACATCGAGAGTCTGCTCTTATACTCTACATGTCATAATCTAAGCCCATGGAACGAATTTAACGCTTTGGCCCAATAGACCTCACGAATTTATTTCTCGGGCTACCATCTCATCGAAACCAAAAGTATGTGAATCTATATTGTCATATGTAGAACTTCATTTTTCCCGATGTGCGAGATATCATATATATACCTCTTTTGTAGAAGCTTGCTAGCCTAAAAGCCTGTTAGTTATTCTCTTTACCGCTATCACTAGCCGTCCTCCATCATGGGTGTCACAATTATGATAAAGTCCTACTGACACAACTTCAAATTATGAAATGAAATATTTTGCATGCACTTTTTAATAAAATGTTCGCGATGATTTTATATCTGTTCGTGCTCATGCTTCATCCTTATGGGGAATAATGTTTGTACTCATGCTCCTATGGGATGCCATGTTATGTTTTTCTTGCAATATAGGTGCACACACTGGAAGTGAGACATGCTAGGCTACTGCTTCCTTATTTTGGTTAGCCCTCACTATCAGGGGCGGCTCTAAGGTAAGGAAGATGAAGTCCTTGTCTTAAGCCCCCAATATTAAGGGCCCCAAAATTATAAAATACTACTAGGACATTAGTATTATATATAATTTATAATTTATGTAATTATTATTAATAAAAACTATTAATTTTTTACATTTTTTAAATTGGATTGAGGTTGTATGATTGAGTGAGTAAATAATCACAAAATTTCTCTCTTATTAAATTAAATGGTATATTTACCTTCTCATAAATTCTAATTTTTTTTCTTTATGTACACTTTTTTTTCGTTCCTGTTTTTGACTATTTCACTCTTTAATTTCAACTCGGATTCTCTAAATTAACTATCTTTTTGTTATATTTAATTGATCTATACATTAGAAAGCAAACTTTTATGTCTCATCTCTTATAATTAAGAAATTCTCGAGGGCAGCGGCACAAGATTCAATTCCATAGATAATGAGCACACCTCTTTGTCCTTTTTCACTTAAATATCATGCTATTGTCCATATGAGAGTTTGAAATCGTGATATGAACCTAACCTCATCACCTGCTCTTCCATAGCATATTGAGTCAACATGACCACCCAGGGGTGCTATGTCACAAAGAATTTCAGAGGAATAGTTTCTCAATTTAGGGCATGTTTTGGAAGGACAATGTGTAATTGGATCTGAGTGTAATGGGATATAATTACACAAGTTTGGATTATTTATCCGGCCTATTTGAGGTGTCCCCAATTTGAATTTATACAAATGTAAAAGTTAAACACTTAGGTTATCTATTGCCTATCAATAGTTATCAATTTTTTAAGTGGATAATATGAATCTTATTCATATTTGACCTATTTTTAAAAAAATCATTATCTAACTCATTTTTTAGTGAATGATATAGATGAATAATATTTTTTGTCCATTTTACCACCACTTGTACCTATCTTTCGAGCAGAGTACAAATAATGTTTAATTATTACAACTCTTTTCCTCTATCTTTTTTGTCTCTTGCTCTTCAATGAAATATTAGTTAGTTAAGGAATAAAGGTCAATACAATAACAACAATCCAGTAAGATCTAGGAATAAAGGTCAATAAATGCCCTATTATTACCACGTTAGTTAAGCTGCCGATTGTTAATAGCTCCATCTACTCACCATGAAAGTGTTTATAAGGAAGGCATTTTTGAAGTTTTTCAAAAGTTGATTTTGTAAACAAAAGTTTTTTAGCTAGCGTTCGGACATAGATTTGGTTAAAAGTTGAAAAAAGAGTTTCTAAAGCTATGTTAAAAAATATTTTGGAAGTTGAATTTATGTTTAGACATGCATTTTATTTGAAAAAAGAGTTGAAATTTTGTGAGTAGAAAAAATATTTTCAATTTTTTTCAAAAACTGATCATAATGCATGAACAAATAGTGTTTTCAAAATCTTTTTGGGAAAGTATAGCCAAAATCTAGCCAAAGGGAAGCTTAAGTGTTAATCTGGGCTTATTTCTCAGAAAAGGAAAGGAAAAAAAAAACTTTTTTCAAAAAAAAAAAAAAAAAGAATTCAAATCCAATATTTAAAAAACTCAAGATCTAGTTTCTAGAGTTTTTAAAACATAAAAAACAGAGTTGAAATATTTTCAAAACATATTTATTTTACAAAAACAGATCAAACAAACACATAACAGACGACCCATCTTACTATCAAATCTTGAAAAAAGCAGCTCAACTTCGTTGTTAGCAGCTAGTATCATATGTTTGTCTCCAAAAGCAGCTGCCATTTCTCATGGTTCAAACTTTAAACCCAATATAGGGTATCTATCAGCTAGGTTATATATATAGCCCCGCCTCATTTAACAACTCCAACGCTCCAAACCCTAGCGGCGTTAAACTGCCAGGTGTTGCCAGAATTGTGACTGACATTTTGGGTGGGGCTCTATAACTAAAGGACACATAATAAAATAAAAAGAGGTGTTTAATTAATATCTGTCTTCCACCATTGTTAAAGTGAACCCTTCATGTCACTGATTAACACCTGGCTATGGCTATAGACATGCTAGGAAGAAGGGAACCAAACAATGAGACAGCCAAGCCGATCCCCTTCCTTATTCGCAGGAATCTATGCAGACAACATACTAGGTAGCAGTGTATAAAATATGTAGGAGAAAATTAATAGTCTTACCTTTATCTGAAACCAAGAAATGAAAAAGCCATTTTCATTGTACTATAACACGTCAAAACCCAGAAATGAGAAAACTTTAGCAAAGAAAAAAAAAAGTTTCAATCTTTTCAAGAAAATGTGGAAAAATAAGCAGGAAGATAGAGCAGAAGATTTAAAAGAGAAAATTACCATTTGTGAAGATGGGGATGAAACTCAGTTTTTTCCTTTTCCTTTCTGGTCTGAATGCCTACTGTCATTATAGAAGAGCTGTAAACGGCCGGCATCATATGCAGACAGAAAGTGGTCAGCTGATGCCGAAGCAGTGTTGTTGGGAGCTGTAGCAGCAGCTATTGTGCTGCCATTGAAGAAACTTTGTGATCCCTCATACCTCTGGAAATGAGGCAACAAAGAAGAAGAATTGGACTGAAGGGTCCCCCCATTATAACCAGCAAGGCCGGAAGAAGACGATGATGATATGCTAAAGTTCAAATTATACTCATTAGCACTATTACTGGCATGGCCATTAGTTCCCAAATGGTCACTTACAAATGGAAAATGCTGCAGCTCGGGATGAGGGTCTCCCGTAATACTAAACATTGGTGATGACATAGGGAGTGGCTGCTGTTGTATAGGATTTCCCAAATGAAAACCACAAGTAGAGTTGTCGTTTCCACGAAGACCTAAAAGTCCTGAGGGAAAGTACTCAAATGGAGATGAGGACCATTGCCTAGGAGATTTGTTAAACAAGTTTGTCTCACTACCTCTACCATTACAAGTATTAATATTGTTGTTGCTGTTCATACCTTCCGTCAATAGCTCGGTGAAAGAAGAATTCTGTGAAATGCGATGCACATTTTGGTGATGTGCAGTTCGATTCGACTCGTTTTCTTTCTCCTTCTCTTTCTCCTTTTCCTTCTCTGCAGCCCTTTCCCTTGCCCGTTCCCTCGCCTTGACGCGATTTTCTGACCGGGAGAGAGACAACCCAGAACCTTTGCTTGTCTCAGAAGTGCTACTACAAGCAGATTTCGACAAAGACACATGTTGTTGTTGTTGGTAATTCGGATCACCATCTATTTCATCAGTTCCAGCACTAGACCTTTTATCTTCACTGATCTGTTGTGTGTCTAGAAATGCGTTGAGAGAAGGAAGCTCAGAGATTGAAGGAGCTGCTGCTTTTAACAACCATTCAACAGCTTTGCTTGGTTGATCATAACCAAGTCGATCTTGCAAATCGTAGAACTGTATAGCTGTGTTAACAGACAGCCTAACTCTCCGATCTCGAAGTCCTTTTGAAGTCCAAACTTTGCTGTGCCTATCTTTCCCTCCTGATGCACGAGAAACTCGAACAATCCGATTTGAAGGCCACCCACAAAGCCTACCACCGCCAAGACCATGACTCCCTTTCACCGCTCCATTTTCATCTTGTGACTCAAATCTACCATTTCCATTGCTGATTCTTGGAAACTTACACCCTTGATTTTGAATCTCATCCACCTCCATACCACTTTCATACCTTTCTCAAACAAGAGAGAGAATAACACCAATCAGCAAAGAGGGTATTTCTTTTTTTTTTTTTCTCTATGTGGATTTGGGGTTGTAATTAGGGTTTAGGGATGGAGGAGAAAAAGAAAGGTAGATAAGAGAAGGAAAAAAAAAGTGTAGGTAGGTGTATGGGTTGATGAGGGAGTGTATGTAGATGTGGGTTTTGGATGTACTTTGCATTGATGATGATCACACAGAGTACTTTGGCTTTTTCGGTGATATTTGCATACACACAAAAATAAAGAGAAAAAAAGTTGGGTTCGATGTTTCACGTTTGGTACCAGAGAGGGAGAGGGGGCTGGTTGAAAATGTCAGAAGAGAGGAGAGGGAAAAGAAGGCTCCTTTTTGCAGTGCTTTCAAAAGCAAAGCCTGTCTACTTGCTCAGAACTCTTCTCACCCTTAGCTCCTCAGCCCTGTAAGAAATATTACAGTCAAACTCATAACCAAAAAAATCAGAAGCCCCCCCCCCCCCCCCCCCCCCCCCCCCCCCCCCCCCACAACAAAAAAGTTTTAAGAAATGAAAATATAAATAAAGACAAGATATGAAGAAGCATCAGATGCTAGAGAGACGTACAACACTTCTTTTGCTATCTTTATACTACTGGACTTGAAGTCTTGATTCTATCAGTAAGCTTTGCCACCATCCTAATGAAACCCCATAAGCTAGCAATAGCATGTTTTATAGTAAATTAAAAAGTGTATTTCCCCTTTGATCTGAAAAGAAAATTATAGCCTTTTTCACTTGGCTTCAGATTTAAACTAAGGAACTGCAGGGTTGATGAGAAAAAGGTAAAGAAGAGGAGTAATTGCTGCTGCTACTTGCTTGATCTAAAGATGAAGAAGCCTTTGAAGGGTAGAGCTTTTTGTGGCTAATTAAAGCTTTGCTGACCCTAGATGTTGCAGAACACCGTACATTATTACATACAGAAAAAAATATGGAAACCCCTGGATATTAAATTTAATCTTCTTACACAATACCATCAACAATTAAACAAAGAAATATAATAGTATTACCATTTACTTGTGTTTATCTATATATCTCCAACAACTATATTATATACTCCATTTGTTTTAACTTAGGCAATACATTTCGCTTATCGAGAATCAAACTGTACGAAGTTTGACCAACATTTTAAAATATACTCCATTTTGTTATCAAATTGACATGAGAAAAATTATAATTTATATACTTTTTGTGTAGCTTTTGAATATTTAAATATTAATTTAAACTTATCTAATTCAGCTTTAAAATTTAGTCAAATTAAATTTTGATAAACGAAATATATCATCTAAATTAAAAAATTTGTAGTTATTTTATCTACCCTTGTCTCTTGAAGAGATGCAATAAAACGACAAGATGTAAACTGTTGGATCTGTGAGTTTTGTGCTCTTTCAAGGGCTCCAACTTGCCAGATCAGCTTCTGCTTTCACATACAATCACTTCCACAAGTCACAAAAATATCTTCCTTAAATTCCAGCCCTTCAATTGTGACAACATTTTTTTCCTTTTTTCATCATTATAACCAAAAAGGATGTTTCTTAAATGTAGGTTTAGCTAGATAAAATGGTAAGTTAATAAAAGACCTAAATTTGCAAGAAAAGAGTACTGCTTCTTCTCGATCTTCCCCGCCCTGTTCCTCACCCTTACCGATCCACCCCACATTCACCCATCAACCCTACCCCATGCCTACCCACTCCACTCCTCTCTCTGAAAAGGCTTATTTTTTTCAAATTTCAGTTTTTTTTCACGTCATCACCCCACTATTACCCCATTCCCCGCCCTCGAAAAAAAAATTTACTTTTTTTTTTGTAATGTCAATTTTTTTTTTGTTTTTCTACACCAAGCACCCCCACAGCCACTGCCCCCTCCCCCAGGGAAAAAAATATATTTTTTAATATATTTTCGATTTTAGTTTTTTTCATCTTTCGATTTACATTTTGAAATTTTATAAGTTTCAAAGTTATGAGTTCGGAGGTTTATGTGTTATGAAGTTTAGAAATTTTAAAGTGTACGGGTTTGAAATTTCGCAGTTTCGAAAGTTTAGCAGTTCAGAAGTTTATGAAATTTATGGGTTCGGAAGGTTGCTGGTTCAAAAGTTTATGGGTTCATGTTTATTGTATCTAAATAATTTATGAATACTCTTGAAAAATTATTTTTCTTAATTTGCGTATCAAACACCGTAAAATAAATAAGATTACTATTTTTTTCAACCACGGAAAATATTTTCCGTTGTACCAAACACACCATTAAAATTAAATTATTTTCAAATGTAAAAATATATCATTTATTTTGAAACAGAGTACTCACGTAATTTTAAATAGTTAAATAAGACATCACAAAAGTAAACCTGAAAACTACTAAAAAAGTATTTTTACACACCAAAATGTGAACTTTTACCTTGGAAAATTATCATAAAAAGTACAACTAGTAATCTTGACACACCAAAATGCGAATTTTTACCTGGGAGAGAGCTCAAAATTTGGGAAATGGGACAAATGAAGACGATCAAAAGGAGCAAGTAGAAGAAGATGACGATGAAGAAGAAGCAAATAGGTAAGAAAGTAGGAAGTTAGTTCCAAAGTTCGAAGAATGTTACCCCAATTTCCTGAAATTTTGCTTCCACATCTCACAACTTTCCGTACTCCAAACCCCAAGTCAGTACTGATTCTACTCAAACCCAATAAATCTAGCAAAATAGTACTAGTAGCCCGGGTTGTTCATAGTTTGGTTTGGGTCAGTTTTTTTTAAAAAAGAAATTAAATTAAGTAAGTCTGTTTTTCAAATATTGGAACCAATTCAAACCAATTAAATCGATTTTTTATTGATTCGGTTTTTGTCGGTTTTTTCGGTTATTTATAGGTTTTTTTCGTAAATATGGGACATACACTACCAAACGCATATTCCGGCAACATTTTCAACATAACACTGTCAAATCAATTGCTCTTTGAGAAATTTATCATTTACCAAGATATATTGATGATAATTGAATAAAATAGTGATGAATAATTTAAGTAATCAATCAAATTGATTTATTTTTAGCATGAAATAATTTTTTTATACTTAGCGAAAGAAAAAATTACCAATCAAACTAGAATGTAAAAGCAAAGAATTAGATTATTAAATAGCAAAGAACTAGACTAAAAATATAAATGACTAATATATACCATAAAATTTTAGAAACTTTATATAAAAAATATACATATATATAGGTGTAATAATAAATTTAAATAGCTACTTTTATAGTCGGTTTGGTTCGATTTTTTCGGTTATTTTTTGATTGAAACCAAACCCAAACCAAATTTGATCGGTTTTTAAAATTCAAAATCAAAACCAAATCAAACTTAAAATGTATCGATTTCTTTGGCCGGTTTGGTTCGATTTTTCATGTTTTTATGAACACCACTACTATTAGTATTATAGTAGGAAAAAAAACAAAAGAAAAAGTAACTCTTAGCTAAATAAATTGTTTTGTCACTATCTTCTTCGGTCCTCATTAGTAGAGCTGAAAATAGATTAGCTATAAATAAAAACTTCGAACTAATTATCCCTATTCTTAGGAAGGAAGAAAATCCAACCTCAGATAAATTTTTTTACCTCTACAATTTTTGGATTATGAATTTCAAGAATATCTAAAAAATGTGTGGAGAGAGAGAGAGAAAGTGGGTAGATTCGGGGTGATTACCGAGAATCAAAGTGCTAATTTTCTAGTTCGCAAAATACTAGCGCATACCACTTATAAAAGGGGCAAGAGATAGTGCTAATTTTCTGCTTTTACGCTCTTTTGTGGTGCTGCTGCAGCAATGTTGATTGCAGCATTAAATGTTTTGTGATGGTGTAACAATGCTAGAAGGAGCGAGTTGTAGTTGAGTAGATGAGAGGGTTGAATTTTGTGTGAAATAGTGACAACTTTTATCTATTCACGCACTCAATTTCAGGTGTCAATCTTATGCTATGCCAATAGCACATTTATGACATACTTCAAGTGTCCAATAAGTCACCACTTTAGTTGAACTGTCCGAAATGAAATTTTTTGACAAGTTTAATGGGTCATCTATGTATTCAGCCTATAAAATATCCCTTAAGTATTTAAAAGTGGATAAGTTTAGTCTTTGCCTCTAATAGAGACGCTACACTAAGTCTATGTTTGGCCATAGATTTTGTTAAATATTTATCAAATTTATTTTGGAAACTACTTGTTTGTTTATAAATCTTATTCATATTTTGGCAAATTTTTAAATACCATAACCCAAATCTCAAAACAAGCTTAAGAGCTGTTTTTGGCCCAAATATTACCGTTTGATTTTTTAAAAGAAAAATTAAAAATTGCTCCAAATTTTTATATTTTATAGAAAAGCTAACATTATGTTATTATGACCTAATTAATCCATATCTATCCTCTTTTCCCTTATTAAACTCACGCGGCTTTGCCCTTCTCTATAAATAGAAGAAAACCTTCGCCAAAGTTATTGTGTCAATCTGTGGCAATCCACCGCAAAGATAAAATTTGAATGCAACTTGCTAGAATCTGCTGATGTTTGTATAAATTTTCTTCAGATTTGTTTCGCTTGTTTTGTATGAATTTTCTTCAGATTTGTTTCGCTTGTTTTGTATGAATTTTCTTCAGAGTTGTTGGGTATTTTTTATAGTTTTTAAAACTTATAGGTATAAATCACATTTCATATTTTTTGAAAAGAAAAAAAGTGAAGTATGTTTTGAAAATTATGTTCAAACAGATTTTCATCTTCAAACCAAACTTCACCCAAATCAACTTTTTAAAAATAAATTAGGGAATCTATGGCCAAATGCTAGCTAAATGTTTCTATTAGAGACTCACTATCTTCCATATTTAATCCCCTTCTCTCCTAAATCACCTCACCTCGATCCCTTTCTCTCAAAAGTACTACGGCCAAAGCATTAGTGATTGAAGTCTCAAAAATGCTGAGTGACTAAGAAACGCTGCAAGAACCAAGTCCTGCTTTGAAAACCTGGAGAACCTACAATACCATATGCCAAAAACTCTGAAAACCTACAAAACCATATGCCAAAAACTCTTAGGAGAATTGTATACGGTAAAAATCGGGCTAAACGAGACCAGGATGGCAAGCCAAGGTTCGGTCCCGTATTATATTGGATTGTGACATGAAGATACATTACCAAGCTCGTAATTCGATGACCAATTAAGATCGAGATCAGCCGAGATCAAGACCGAACAAGATAGACATCGGCTGAGACTGGAGAAATCCTACTGAGTCGAATAACGAAAAGCCGAGATATCCGTGGTCGGACAAGGATCGTGGCGGAAATCTCGGCACGTATCAAATCAAGACCGGTAATTTAGCCTATCATGAGATTTTCTTCTATATTTAGAATCGTATAATAAGTAGAATTCTTCTACTATATAAAGGAAAATTCCAATCATTTTGTAAGGATCTATTCACGCATAACAAAGCAATATATAACATTTTCTCTCTTAAGTATTTTACTCTGTTGTTCAGTTCGTACTTTTTAATTACACTCTTAGTCGGTTCGAGAGCGATCTAGCTCGAGGGCCAAGCTGCGCTTAATATTGGTTTGATTTATTTTACAGTTAATTTCTAACATGAATTCTCATATTTCTCAATTTGTGGCAAGTGAAATCACATATCCTTAAAATCACTTATAGATTTAATTGTTATCTGATTTTAAGGGTAAATAGTTTGGCTTCCACCGTGAGGCTAAGGATAATAGTGATTTCCTGGTACTAATTTTCATAACGCACACCGATGTACACTTGTTCTTGTAAGCGTTTTTGATTCCAGGATCAGCATGTCGAACTCTCAAGCAGTACCCACACACATCGACAATAGCCTTGGTTTTCATGGCGAAAATGACAACATAGCCTCCCTAGGGAACGAAGTGCCTTCGGTTGACCTAGAGGAAGTACCAGTTGCAGACCCCATCGACATTAGTTGCCATGCTGCACTGAATGCAAATCTGGGCGTCGACCCCGAAAATAGCATCCGCAGAGACGTTCGATCAGCCGGTCAGAATGCACAGTGCGGCGAAGAAGGCGGAATCAGCCTTCGAATAATATTCAAAATGTTGTAGGCTCAACAAGCTGCAATAGCACTACTCCAAAATTAGAACCATGCACCGGGTAGGGTCGAACCCGAGCCATTACAGGAAGTTGTTCACAGGGCCGAACCAGTGTCGAGGAGGTCAAATATGAATGAATCAAGGACCGACCCCGTTATCATGAAAATGCTCGAGGAGCTGACAAAGAGAATTGAATCGGGGGAGAAGAAGGTCGAAGAAAATGATAAAAAAGTGGAAACATATAACTCCCGAATTGATCAAATTCCGAGGGCACCACCAATTTTGAAGAGTTTGGATTCAAAGAAGTTCGTGCAAAAGCCCTTCCCCCCGAGCGCGGCTCTTAAGCCCATTCCAAAGAAATTTCGCATGTCAGAAATTCCCAAGTATAATGGAAATACCGACCCCAACGAGCATGTCACTTCTTACACATGCGCAATAAAGGGGAATGATCTATAGGACGATGAGATTGAGTCAGTGCTGCTGAAGAAATTTGGAGAAACGTTATCAAAGGGGATGATGATATGGTATCATAACTTGCCACCTAACTCCATTGATTCGTTTGCCATGCTCGCAGATCCCTTCATCAAAGCACACGCCGGAGCCATAAAGGTCGAGACTAGAAAGTCGAACCTCTTCAAAGTGAAACAAAAAGACAACGAGATTCTTAGAGAGTTTGTATCTCGGTTCCAAATGGAACGTATGGACCATCCCCTGGTCGCCGACAATTGGGCCGTTCAGTATTTCACTCAAGGCTTAAACATACAAAATTTGGTAGCCTCACATGTCACGCCCCCTTTGTCCCCAAGCGCTCCTTTTGGGGCCCGATTGAAAAGGGTTTATGACATTGGTTGAGACAACTCGTTCCTTTTGGGAAAGAGATTTGGATATTTTGAAGAGTCTCCCCCTAACGATTTTAACGGTGCGTTAGGGTACCTAAGGGGTTCAATTACAACTACATTGCTAACCAGAAATTTGGGTGTTATACCCCATTTTAACACGGGTCAAACTAGAGTATAACATATTGGTAATTCTGAAGGTTTAATTAATTTTAAGAGAGTCGCCACCTAATTATTTTAAAGGTGAATTAGGACACCAATTTTAGCTAAGTAATGCTTAAAATTAACTCTGTTTTATATGATCTGCTTAACCTTTAAGACTATGGGTAATGGTTCTAATTAATCTTATAGGGAAGGTTATTAAGGCACCCTATGTGATCCGTTAATTACGGTTAACCGGCCTAACTTAGGAAGTTTATTGCACTAAATAATAAGTGTAAATACTCAAATACTATATAGCCGACAGGCGTTTAAATAACTCAAGAACCTCTAAAAAATTTGCCTTCTTTATAAAAAGGTTAGAAATTAATGTCACGTTAATTAGGACTTTAGCAGCTAAAGGATGACTGTTTTGTTTGAAATCCATTAAACTTAATATTACAATATTTCTTGGTTAAAAATACACCAAAGCCAAGAGAGCTTGGACGTTTGAAAAGAACTGTTATTTTGGTTTGAAATCCAAATCTGGATACGTTATTCATATCAAAAGATTCATCAAGACCCTGACAGACTCCAAATCCTTAAGTGTTCATGGGTTAGAAAGTAGAAATAAAAAGAAGGTTTCGAGCCTTCATCTAATTTAATGTTAGTCCTATGTAATGAATGAGTACTCTATTTAGCAAAAGTACTAAATAATTAAATAAACATAATTACCAAAACCCATGCTAAACATGAGATAACAAAAAATACAAATAAATCAGTCGTAATCAAGAAGTCAGAAAAAATAGATGTTAAAAAAGATACAAAAGACGCCATAAGCGCCCCCAAGCGTTTCACTTGTTTTCTTGATATCTGGTACATTCGAGGAAAATATGTTGTATTGACTCCATGCTCGGGTATGGGCGAGTCTTGCATTAAGACTCCATGGTTTGCTCCACGAGCATATGCAAAAGAAAGGAAAAACAGAAAATTAGAAAGAGAAGTTCAATATTTCGCTATATATGAAACAACCAAATGAGAACATCATTATCATTTAGCTTATAGAAACAGTAAGCTCAAAAGTTTTTCTAGCATAATGCACTAATTAGAACATCAACTTTAAACATATTGTTGGAATCTGTACTAAAGTCCGAACTCAAAAAGTTCTAATTTGAGTTAACTGAGAATTATTTAAACTTATCGGAATGAATTCTAGGCAATGAATGAACTACTAAATGATGTAAAAATGTTTGAAGATAGATTTTAAGGTTTAGCTTCTACATGTATTTAACTATGACATGATATTCTTACTTGTTTAAACATGCCTTAACTATCCTAAATGATTTATGAACATCTATCAAAGTTGGTAATATAGTATACAGGTATGGAGAAAGCATTTGTTATAAAATAGCATGTACAACCAAAGAAATAGCTTATTAACACATAAAATGCGCTTATCTTCAGAAATATCTAGTTTGAATCGTACAAGATTTCTGACAATAAACTCCTAGAGCAAAACATATTTTCTAACAAATGGGATATCCAAAGGCATACACTATTGGTGGTAGTAAAATAAAGAAGTCTTCATTTTATTGATATGACACCAGAACTGTTTCAAGTCCATACAGTCAAGCTTAAACTTCTTACAACCAGTTTCTGTGAAACACACAAGAAGAAGTCCTAAGCATGATATCTAATGGTAAAGATCACATGAGAGTTCATTTGTAGTTTTCTTAAGCAAAAGAAAGTGTCATGTTGTTTAATTATTAAACCTAAGAAAAACTCTTAACACCTTAACAGTAGTAAGCAAATATGTTAGGATATTTACAGAATACTTTCCATTACTTGATTAATTAAACGGTGGTTGTTCTATTAAGAACACTCTTAGATGGTTTCTGCATTTAACTTTATGACTATAATTCATGGCATCCCAAAATGCATCATCCCTAAAATAAAACTCATCTAGATAATCAGTCGAGTACCAAAATACCTATAGGCGTGATATTTCGAAAGCAACAAGAAAATTGAAAGCACATTTCTGTCGATGCAGTTTATTTCAAGTGATACATTAAGAATCTTATCGGCATGACTTCTAAGCCATTCCGACATCATTCTTTTATAAAGTAACATTTTAGCAGAGTACTTCTATATGACGTTTAAGTAAGTAATGACGGCAAATCCATAAAAGTTCATGGCCTATAAACATGGTTCTTAAATAACTGGAAAAAAAACGACATATTACCTAAAGATTTAATAATCAGGATGTGCTATCAACAAATTTCACAGGCAAATTCATATGAGCATTTAGTCAAATATGTGTCATTCTTAATCAAACTCTCTACGGCCAGAATACACGACGAATCACGCATCATGATTTCTCAATCAAATAATTCCCTGAGCATGATTTATACATAGAAATCAAGTTATAAATCATATTCTTAAGCAAGCATTTATTACGAAACTTAAAATAATAGTTAAAAATAAATAAATCGGTAGGATGAAATTTAAAGCTACGGACCTTTTGCACGGCAGCGAACTGAGGCACAAATCTTAGATGCACTCTCGAACTCCGATTTCAAGCCCGCTCCTTCCTCTCGGACAAAAGAAGATTCGACATCAAATTTTAGGGTAAAAGGGCGGCCGAAAAAAAATCCCCCTTTCTTGTAGAAAATAGTCTTATTTATAGAAAAGAGTCTAGGGTTTTTGAAGAGCGGGATCTTCAAATTCAGATTTTGAATTTTGGTCTACATAACCGTTTGAACTCGAACATTGGTGGTTTGGATGGATTCACGTGATTTGGTTTAACTTCTTTTCCGAAAATGTCATGATGTTGATTGAGACCTTGAAGATTCACAGTCATCAAGCACAAATGTGGAAGAAGAAAGAAAGAGACGTTATTTACACCAAAATGGTGCAACATCTTTTGATTGAAAGACGTCAAAGCTTTGAAGTTTCTGAAAATAAAGAAGATGACAAAGGAGGGTGGATAGAGGCGCTGCTATGTTTCTTTACTAGGTTAGAAATTAGGGAGTAAAATATTTGAAGGGGTGTTGGGCCATTGGGCTGAGCTTCAGGCGTGTTTGGGGCATGGACTTGACCGAATTGGGCCTGTTCTTGATGGGTTCATTTGCAGAGGCAAGATTGGGCTTAATTTGTTGTTTTCTTTCTTCCTAAAATTCTTTGGGCTCCTAAATTGATAAATTTATATATGATAAAACAATATTAAGTAGGTAATTTAAAGTAGTAACAATACTAATTGCAATAATAATAATAATAATAATAATAATAATAATAATAATAATAATAATAATAATATCATCAATAACAATAACAATAACACTAAAAGTAGTATAGTAGTAGTAGTAATAATAATAAAGTGGTAGTCGTAGTAGCATTAATAATACTAGTAATAGTGATATAAAGTAAATAAAAATAATAATTAGGTCTAGTTTGTGCTAAAAAATGGTAAAATAACTATTCTTACATTATTAGTGATATTAGAAGCTTAAATGAATAATTTGGAAGAAAGGAGGGACAAAATTGGGTGTCAACAGCTGCCCCTCTTTGACCGGAGATGATGTAAAAGTTTTCGGACAAAGAATATTAACTTATTAGCCAATTTTGTCCAGACCATCAAGATTGGAATGGGATAAAGGGGATGCAAAAAAAATTGCGGCCGTGCTCCGGTTTCGAGTTGCCTACATATCTCGGGTTTCACGAGAATCGGGCCATATGTAGTTCAATATTTATGATACCTTGGAGCCTACATTTTTATGATACTGATCCTAAAAATGCTGGCCCAGTGTCAGATTATGGAGACACCGGGTGTTAACACTGGTTGGTCATGATAGGAAAAGATGTTTGAAATAAGGATTTTAATTAGAAAATTTGAGAGCGAGGCCGAGCGGAGTTCGAAGTAGATCCTTGACCTTTGTTGGAGAGCTTGGTATTCCTCCCTAACAAATTGCCCCAGTTCACTGCTAAGATATAGTTCCACGTTGCGCTATATTTCCTGCAAAACTTAACAATGCTAAAAATATTTGTTAGGAAATAAGATGCAATAGGTAATAAAAGTAATCTTATGAAAATCATATTTAGGCGACAGTTCATGAAAAGCGAACTTTTGTGCAAATATATAAAATATAATTTTATGGTGATATATTTCATGGTCGGCAATGGACATGAAAATTTAGTTTATAAAGATAAATGCATTTGGCAATGTTTTTATGAAGGATAAAATGTTCCAACAATACGTAAGAAATTCTGACCACTTGGGTCGAAATAAATTAATGTTCTTTTTGAGGAAGGATTAACCTCTAGGTCCTATTTGAAGGTGGACGACCATGATATGTTCCATTCGAGGGTAGTTAACCCAAAATATCCTATTTGAGGGCAGATAGACCCGATATATCCTATTTGAGAGCGGACAGACCCGATATATCCTATTTGAGGGCGAATGAACCCGATATATCCTATTCGAGGGCGGATGAATCCGATATATCCTATTTGAGGGCGGATAAATCCAATATATCCTATTTGAGGGTGCATAGACCCGACATATCCTATTTAAGGACGGATAGACCCGATATATGGCGCTTGATTTGTAATTACCAAGATTGATGCAGTGCTAAGAGCATGACATGGTGCAAGAGATCTTGATATGGTGCCCCTTTGTAGCAGTAATTCATGGTGCGATGCAAAATTCTAGTGTTGTGACTTTGTAGTAGTGAATATACATGATGCTGAGAGTTTGATGTAGTGCCTTTACAAAAGAAAATATTCAAGGAGCGGTGCCAATAGTTTGGGGATTTGTGTGCTGGAGTTTGTTATTAGCAAATTCCTGCACTCAAATAAAACTATGAGTTTCAAAATATAATTTGCGATAACTGGACTCGATCGCCATGTTGCATTATATTTCCTGCAAAGCTTAACATGCTAGGCAAATTTATTAGTAGAGTAGATATTGAAATGCAATATGCTATAAAGTAATCTAATGAAAATGACACATTTTGGGCGTTTACTTATACAATGCGACTAATTTGATAAAAATGTAGCTTTATGCCAATGATGATTTTCAATAATAACATGCGATTGATAAATGTGCTTTGCAATGATTTTTGATAATGAGGCATTTCAGTAATGATGTTAAAAAAAGACCATCTAGGTCGAAATAAATAAATGAAAAGCATGTGAATATGCACTGAAGTGTCCTATTGTTCAGGTGGACAACCTTAATATCCTATTATCAGGTGGATAACCTTGTGTCCTATTATCAGGCGGAAAACCTTGTGTCCTATTATCAGGCGGACTACCTCATGTCCTTTTATCAGGAGGACTACCTCATGTCCTATTATTAGGTGGACAACCTCGTGTCCTATTAAGTAGGTGGACGACCTCATGTCCTATTAGTCAGGTGGACTACCTCGTGTCCTATTAGTCAGGTGGACTACCTCGTGTCCTATTAATCAGGCGGACGACCTTGTGTCCTATTAATCAGGCGGACAACCTTGTGTCCTATTAATCAGGCGGACGACCTCATGTCCTATTAATCAGGCGGAGGACCTTGTGTCCTATTAGTCAGGTGGACTACCTCGTGTCCTATTAATCAGGCGGACGAACTCATGTCTTATTAATCATGTGGACTACCTCGTCCTATTATTAGGTGGACAAACCTGGATGCATGGCGCTTGATTTGCAATTTTAAACCTTGGTGAGGTGCAGAAGCTTGGTGCGATACTTGATTTGTAGTTTTATAATGCGGTGTAGAGAGCTTGATATGGTTACTTCGAAGTAACGTATATTGATGGTGCAATGCAGAGAGCTTGGTGCAATAAATTTGCAATAGCAAACGGTAAGGTGCAGAATACTTGATGCAGTGCCTTTGTAGTAGTGAATGTTCCTGGTGAAATTCTAACAGTTGTTGGATCTTCATACTAAAGTTTTGCTATTAATAAATTCGTGCGCTCAAAGAAAAATTATAAGTTGCAAAGTTTGATTTGTGCTGGCTTGGTTTCATCCTTTTCTTTGCATGAATCTTGCGACTTCTGCCTTGGTGCTGAGCTTTGCGATAGCAAGTAACATTGCCCAAGAATAGCTAAAATATGCCCCTGCATTACTTAAAGAAACCCGTTAGTATAAAAGAAAGTGGTTGCCTTGCATTGAACGCCAAAGTTTTGGCTTTGAATCTACAACTTGCTGCTTTGGCGTTCTGGAAATATGTTGTTGCAAATATAACAAGTATGTAGCTTGGGATTTCATTTTCTTCTTTGCCAATGATAATGATCGTTCTGCAAAATCTGCCTTGAATTTTGGCTTTTGGGGTAAATAGGATTTTTATTATGATGAGACCGAACCCATAGGGTTGTCTACGTATCCCCTCTTAAACGGGAATCAGGTCAAAACGTAGTTCATTACAAAAGTAAGACATGATTACAAAATAAAGCTACTCATAGGGGGCTTGTTACAGAATGATAATTTCAACAAAACAGGGTGAACTAGTCTTGTCATATGTTCAGACGAAGTTTCTTCTTCGGATGCCCAACCACGCTAGGTGTATTGCTTGTACTGCTTCTAGTTGCATTTGAGATGTTTATTCCAACTGGTAAGTGCACTTGCAATTTGTTAGCATCAATCATATTCTGAATCTTATGCTTTAATGCTAGGCATTCTTTTGTATCATGACCTTGAGCGTTTGAATGGTAGGCACAATACTTGGAAGGATCAAATAATGCATGTGAAGGGTCGAAAAATTTTCCTTTTCTTGGTTGCATAATTCCTGAGGCATTCAATCGAGCGAATATGCTAGAAATTGATTCAGTCAGAGTTGTGAAGTTGCGAGGCTTCCTTTTCTTTGATTGGTGAGAAACGACTTGTACTTGATGATGTTGATGTTGAAGGCTTTGTTGACGAGGAGGCTGGACATGCATGTTACAGGCGTTAGAGATGGCATGATTTTACAAGAGATGGTGATCATGATGGCATTGTGTTGGATGCATAGTCATGGCAACTGAGGCATTTTCCTTCTCTTTACCTTTCCAATTTTCTAGCAGCTCTGGTTGTAAGGCATGATTGATAGTTTGTACGCTAACCTTTCCTTCTTTGATGACGTTTTCTAAGAATTCCCCGACTCTAATTAAGTCAGAGAAATTATGCACGTTCGCAGTAGCGAGCTTTTCATAATATATGCCATTTTGGATGTCAATGAAGATTGAGATCAACTCTTTTTCGGATAGCGGAGGGTGCACCTTTGAAGCTTCAACTCTCCACCGGATTGCATAATCTTGAAAAGATTCATGTGGAATTTTCTCTATTTTGTAAAGGCTCTGCATGTCTGGATTGACTCCAAGGTCGAACTCATATTGCTTTACAAAATCATGAGCCATATCATCCCACGTGTGCCATTTTCTAAAGTCTTGTTTTGTGCACCAAACAAGTGCAGGCCCTGATAAGCTTTGGATAAATAACTTCATTCGAATGGACTCATTGTTCCCGATACCAAGTAATCTGCTACAATAGTCCTTTAAATGAGCAACGGGATTTCCCTTCCCATTGAAAGTATTAAACTTTGGCACCTGGTATCCTGGTGGGAGTTCCACATCCGGCTGCAAGCATAAGTCTTCATATCTTAGACTTTGATAATTTTTTGATTGCAATTCTCCTCCAACGGCTTTCTTCAAATCACAGAGTTCCTTTCCTAAATTTTCACGGAAAATCTGCTGGGTGAATCTTTCAGGTCTCCTATACGAGCATATTGCTAGTCGTTTTTGCTTGTCCTCCTCAAATGGAGTTGTGTTTATAGGAGGCATTATTATAACTTGATTGGGGTTACAGGTTGATGGCAGTTGTGTAGGGATTTCATAAGCAGGAGCTGGGCAAGGATATATGGTTAAGAAAATATTTTGTTTTGAGCTAAAAACGGAGGTTGTGTTTGGAAGTAAGTTGAAAGTGTTTCCCAATTTGACCAACACTTTCCTTCTCACCACATTCGCGTTGGTACTATCAGTTTGTGCTTGCAATAGTCCCTTACCAGTACTGAATTCTTCAAATCGGTCTGCCATTATAGCTTCGTCCTTTATGCAGATTCGCAGCCAAAACAGTGTTCAATGCTAGGCAACCTTTAAGCCAAAATAAAACTTTTGAACAAAAGCAAAGCGTTAGCGTATTCATCACAATGAAATAAATGCACAAAATAATAAAGTATATAACTAGATAAATTAAATCATAATATGGTTAAGTAGGAGCCCTAAACTGGAGACGATGGCCTAAGTTGCAAAATGGATGGACGAGATTGACTTGTTATCTAGAGGGCTCTAACACACGAGACTTATTGACATGGAAGCGGAATGATTTGAAGTTTTATGAAAGGCTAACTTATGTCAAACATCAAAGCATTAGCTCTAGCAAAAGTCCTTTTCCTTGCATGACTCTAGACATTTTTTTAAAAAAATTGTCCCAATCTGTAGGATTTTTTTTATTACTCCATGGCATGATGTCCTATGCGAGCATACTCAATTTCTTTAAAGTTGATCAATTTGCATAAAAAGCAATTCTGCCCCAGTTTCCTTCTTTGAGGAAATTAAAAAACAATTTATTATAAAAGATCGAGCCTTATATAGACTATGCTTCAAAGAGGCCAAAGATGGATAATTTTGATGTTGAAAATAATTTTTGGCTGTTTGAATATCGACAAGCTCACAATTAAGATACTTGATTAGGATATAAGATTCAATTAGACATGAAATAACTCTATTATTATTTTTTAGAGTTGGCAAATCATAAAGTTGTCGAGGCCTGGAATACGATATCAACCGTTTTGAGAGTTGTGGGATGGTTCCTCAATACGTATGCCAAAACTTAGAATTAGCGGGGTGCGTGAATATTAGTCTCGACGACCCGAAATAGTAATACGAATATTTGGATTGAATAGATGACAATTTAGAATAATTTTGGCGGTGCAAATTGGACAAATAGTGGCCTTCTATTGCTTGGTAGATTGCACAAATTTGGACATCTACCAATTTGTAAATGAGAGTTGGCACGAAGGTTGAAATTCAAAAATATAGGTAGAATGCTAAATAAATTTTAAGAAAAAAAGAGCTATGAGACAAGATAGAAGTTTATGCTTGTGTGAAAAGGACATGGACAAATTGAAAAATTATGTGAGGCACGATTGACAATATTTTAAAAATATCTAACCATATTTAAAGAAAGGGATGCAAATAAAATTGGCTCGGAAATTTAAGTGGGAGAATTATTGTACCTAACCATAAGCGATTACACTATTTTTTTCTAATGAAATCTTACTAAACACCTTGTTGGTTAAAGAAAATTCTTAAAGCTAGTTAAAGGCACGAATATTGAGTAATTTCATGATGGACCGAGCTTTTGAAAAGTTTGCGGACAAAACATCCTACCTTATGAATAATAGAAGATCATACTCAAAGACTAAAAGATATCTTAATTAGATTCTAAGAATGGGAGTGGACCTAAGAGAAATTAGGGACTAAGCGGTGCTCTAGAGTTGTTAAAGAGCGCTAAGCGCAGAATAATTGGTGGCTATTATTATTATCATTATTAAGTCAAAAGGATGATTTAAAATAAGTAAACAAAAATATATGAACAAAGAAAGTATATATTTAAATAAAGAAGTAAGCAAGCTGGATAATCAATACTTTCTTCTTCTGCAAAACAACAAAAATGTTAGTACAAATAATAAAGTCAAGTAAGCAACCTAGCAAATAAGAAAATAGCCAACGTAGCAAGTAAGCAAGCTAAGCATGTGACACATTCCACAACTTAACAAATAATAGCGTGTCCTAATATAAGGGACCTTTTGTGCCAAAGATAGGCCTAACGTGTATTAAAGGACAAATATGCCATTATGTGTCATTCCATTGCTTTAATTAATTAAACAATTCTATTTTTCAAAACTCTTTTAATAATAATAATAATAATAATAATAATAATAATAATAATAATAATAATAATAAATTAAATAAATTTCTTAAACCTTTTTTTTAAAAAAGAAAGTATAATAAAAGATATTTCGTCATGTTTAAACTTCTCGATGTTACGCTCGATTATGTCATTTGAAAATTTTCATATATCATAAAAAAAATTAGTTATGCTCCATTACCTAGGATTTAATTAATTTAGAGCAAGTGGTCCACATAATTGGCATGTTCAACCCTCAAATAATGCACATATGTGATAAGGTGTCACTTAGGGTTGAAAACCCACTTGGACGTTTAGGTGCGGTTAACGAATGGATTTAATACACCTCGGGTATTTAAATCACCTAAGGTTACAATGATGCATGCTCTTAACAGGGTTTTTGTTTAGCTCTATCTTAAGTTGATTAAGAGTGGGTTTTCTAGACTGGTCTTCTCCCAAGCGGACAACTTGAGAGTGGAAAGTCGTGACTGTCGATTGCACCGCTGATCGACTTAACCACAAACTTTCCCCTAAAAGGTATTTTGAAAAGTACACGGCCGCAAACCACGTAACCGCTAGGTGTGTGCTTAGTGTGAGTTTTCCAAAAGTGGAGGAAGTGAAACGGGATGACAATTTATACAAACCAATAAGTATATATATAAACAATTCATATAAAATAATTTATCACATAAGGCAACTCATATAAGAATCATAAACAATTACAAACACGCAAATAAATTTATTATTAACCTAAGTTTGTTATGGTTTAGAGCCTAGAATCCCTAACATAATCGCCATACTGTTATACCCCATTTTAACACGGGTCAAACTAGAGTATAACATATTGGTAATTCTGAAGGTTTAATTAATTTTAAGAGAGTCGCCACCTAATTATTTTAAAGGTGAATTAGGACACCAATTTTAGCTAAGTAATGCTTAAAATTAACTCTGTTTTATATGGTATGCTTAACCTTTAAGACTATGGGTAAGAGTTCTAATTAATCTTATAGGGAAAGTTATTAAGGCACCCTATGTGATCCGTTAATTACGGTTAACCGGCCTAACTTAGGTAGTTTATTGCACTAAATAATAAGTGTAAATACTCAAATATTAAATAGCCGACAGGCGTTTAAATAACTCAAGAACCTCTAAAAAATTTGCCTTCTTTATAAAAAGGTTAGAAATTAATGTCACGTTAATTAGGACTTTAGCAGCTAAAGGATGACTGTTTTGTTTGAAATCCATTAAACTTAATCTTACAATATTTCTTGGTTAAAAATACACCAAAGCCAAGAGAGCTTGGACGTTTCAAAAGAACTGTTATTTTAGTTTGAAACCCAAATCTGGATACGTTATTCATATCAAAAGATTTATCAAGACCCTGACAGACTCCAAATCCTTAAGTGTTCATGGGTTAGAAAGTAGAAATAAAAAGAAGGTTTCAAGCCTTCATCTAATTTAATGTTAGTCCTATGTGATGAATGAGTACTCTATTTAGCAAAAGTACTAAATAATTAAATAAACATAATTACCAAAACCCATGCTAAACATGAGATAACCAAAAATACAAATAAATCAGCCGTAATCAAGAAGTCAGACAAAATGGATGTTAAAAAAGATAAGAAAGACGCCATAAGCGCCCCCAAGCGTTTCGCTTGTTTTCTTGATATCTGGTACATTCGAGGAAAATATGTTGTATTGACTCCATGCTCGGGTA
>ML302816.1:0-87632 GCA_005239505.1 Nicotiana paniculata | reverse complement strand
GTCGCTGGTGCGACGCTTAAGCCGCAGAAGCGGAGTCGCATCTGCGAAAGGGTATCGCAGAAGCGGAATGGAGAAGGAAGCTGAGTTGGCCAAGTTTACGCAGAAGCAGAGGGATGAGCGTAGATGCGTGTCCGCAGGTGCTGATGGTTGTGTGCAGATTCTAGTCTGGGATTTTAATGAAACTACGCAGCTGCGGATTTTTAGCGGCAAAAGCGGGACCGCAGAAGCAGGTAACTAACCGCAGGTGCGGTTTGACTGGCAGGGAAGACCCAAGTGCGAGGGTTTGTGTTCATTCTTCATTTTTGGTCTTGAGAGCTCGAAAATTCGCTATTCTTCGAGGGATTTTAAGAGGGAGCTTTGGGATACTGATTCCTAACTCGATTTTGGTTGTATTTTAATACTCTATAGTTGTTTTCTTCATTTAATTAAAGAAATTGGATGAGAAAATTAGGAAAATGGGGGAAAATTTCTTCAACTGAATTTCTATGTTTTGATTGGGATTTAGACATCAAAATTTGATAATTTTGGTAAAAGTGAACTCGTGAGTGAATGGGTGTTCATATTTGGTAACTTTTACTCGATTCCGAAACGTGGTCCCGGGGAGGATTTTTGGGGCGAATTTCCAAATACTTGCCTTAGTATTGATTTCAGTAGCTAGATTAGTTCCTTGTTGTTGTATTTATGTTATATAATATATTTTGGCTAGATTTGGGCCATTCGGAGTTGGATTTTCGTGGAAAGAGCATTGTTATGGGCTGATTGAGTTGGAGTCCTCCTTTATCCCCCTATGTTCATTTTTCCCTCTTTTCTATAGACAGTGATGTATAGAACAGTTAGGACTCGTAGAAACTTGTGACTTACGGTGTTACGGGTCTTGGGGAGTGTTATGTATATGTTGAGAGGTGATAATTGTATATGCCGAGCAGCATCTCAATTCCTTATTTAAATTATTGTTACTGTTATTTGTTAATGTTCATTTCTTCATTACATTTCCGCAAAGTGTTAGGATTACCTAGTCGTAGAGACTAAGTGCCGTTACGATAATTCACGAAGGGAGAATTCGTGTTGTAACAGTTGTTGAGTGGATATTCTATAACACGTCAATCTCTTCTTTAAACATAGATTCTTTCTACTCAATAAATATTTTGCCCATTTTATAATATATAACTTTTTTTTAAATGTATATTGCTTCTCAGTACGTAATCTTCAATAATAAAAGGTGCACGGACTTTTCTCGTGACCCCATTAAATTTTATTTAGAATCACAAGATTAATCAGTCAAACATAATCTTCCTTGAGAATAGACGCATTAAATTTGAAGTTATATTCTTACTTTTGATCTGAGCTCTTCAAATGTGCATTTAACACTTGATTCCCGTTATACCCCTCTACATCTACTATGTCACGATCCAAATTCTAATCTAGGTCGTGATGGCTCCCAACCCGGTATTAGGCAAGCCAACAATTAATCTAGTGATCTATCTATTTTTATAGAACCTTTCCAACAATTATTAAGTTTAAATCACTAAGCACATGAAAATAACTATTATCAAAGGCGAATTTAATTGCGATGATCTAAAGAAGTCAATTTTTAAATAATTACATTCCCAAAAGAATAGTTTACCAATGTATGTTCCAGGAACTAGTGTCACAAGTATACGTGCATCTAGTAGAATGAATAAAAATACAACTACCCTACTGTCTGAATTAAAATAGACAGGATAAGCAAATAAAAAGACTCCAACATGCTGCTAAACGACATCAAGAGAAACAACTCACTGTGGAATCTATGCCTCAGAAGTCAAGAGCGTGCTCCAGAGTGATTACTATATGCACCTGCCTCAGAACTTGTACAATTAAGTACATAAGCGTAGCATGAGTACATAAACATTATGTATCCAGTAAGTATCCAATCTAACTTCGAAAAAGTAGTGACGAGGTTGTCGACTTGACACTCACTAGGGCCAACAATTTTAAATATGAGGTTAAGCATAAATATCAAGGATAAGTAGGAAATAATAACAAGTAATCACGAGTCTTTCCAAAACGATATGTACGGTTCAATTTCTATCATTTTCGGTCGACCATTTATATTCCAGGGCTTTTAAACAAATCTAAAGAAAACATGGGGAAAGTACAAAACAGATAGCATGCGCAGGAAATGCCGAGGACGTACGGCCTGATCCAATAAAATAATAAATGTGCACTGTTGAAGGATCGAACGACGCGAACCATAGATGCATTTATTAACCCACCAAGGTAAACGGCCCGCTCCTATGAGAGTAGTGGAGAAAATCATCCCGCTCGCGAAATATAAATTGCGAAGCGGTCACACATAAGCATAGTATATCCTTCTTGAATTCTTTTAAAAATCTAGAGTTTACTTGAAACCTTCAAATTATTAAAATTCTTGAAATAATTTCCAATCAATACAATAAGCGCATAAAATGGATTAACAATGTTCACAAAGAATAGTGTAAACCTAAAGTACCCAGACATAATAAGAATAGTCACTACGTACGGACCCTCGTCACCTCGTACGTACGTAGTCCCCCACAATTATTCATATATCATATAGGTTCTCCTATGGGGAAATTTCCCTATTACAAGGTTAGAAATGAGACTTACCTCGTTGCGAGCTTACTTCCAACTCAAGAATTCTCTCAAACTCTCAAACTGGAGCCGCTCAATCTGAAATTATTCAAATAGCATAAAAATCAATCATTATAAGCTGACAAGTTCATATTCTAGCTTTTAAAGTGATTATCCAACCCCAAAGGCAAGATTCCTACAATTCACCCCCGGCCCACGTGCTCGGATTCCGAAAATTCTTAAGGGAAGTTGTTACCCATAACCTAAGGATCGATAATATATGGTTTTTACTAGATTCCATAACAAATTCCGTGGTAAAACTCCATTTTTATAAAAACCCTAGGTTTTCATCTAAACCCATGATTTTCACTAACTATTGCATGATAATACACCCATAATCTATGTATTTAACTCATGATGTATAGGTATTACTTACCTCAAAGTGCTAGGTTAAAGCATCCTTCCAAGCGCTCTTAAAATCTTCTAAGTGTAGAAGTGAAATGAAAAATCCTTCCAAGCACCTAGGCCTGGGAGGGGGATTTCACAAATGCGACAAAATAGTCGCAAATGCGGCTTCTGCCTTGGTAGAAAATGCGGCGCTTGTGTCGCAAATGCGAACACCTCTTGGGACGGCTTATTTAGCAAATGCGAAGCCTTAGTTGGAATTGCGAGGTTCGCAAATGCGAACCTTTTCTTGCATTTGCTAGACATGCAACAGATGCCAAGAACACCAAAAAATCTGGTGTGTTTCCAATCCCTCTCATACGTCCGAAAGTCACCTGAGCCCTCGGGGCTCCACTCTGAATACTCACACAAGTACCACAACACTATACGTACTTGCTCGCACGATTGAAACATTGAAATAACATAAAAAACTAAGAATCACACCCTAAAACCAATTAAATCCAACTTATGAACTTTAAGTTCTTAAATCTACTTCCAACACGCCAAGATGTAGTTATACTGCTCAGAATGATACCAAATTTTGCGTGCAAGTCTTAAATAACATTACGGAACTATTGCCGGTCTTGAAATTTTGTTTGGACCTCGATATCACCAAAACACGTTCCAAACCTCAATTTTTGAACTTCAAGAATCACATTTCACTATTTGGTGCCGAAATGCTCCCGGGTCATCCAAAACATGTTCCTAACATAAGCCCAAGTCCGAAATCGTCATACGAACCAATTGGAACCTTCAAATCCCGACTTCGAGGTCGTTTACTAAAAATGTGTACCGAAGTCAAACTTAGCCTTTAAGGCCAACCTTAAGGAACTAAGTGTTCCAATTCCAACCCAAACTCTCAAAAATCCTGAACCAACCATCCTAGTGTAACGACCCAAAATCCATAAGATCGTGATGGTGCCGGACATCAATTTCAGGCAAGCCAATCATTGATTAATCGAAATAGTTTCCGGTTTTAGAATTTATGAAAAACATTTCCTTTCACTTTATTTTATATTAACTGTATAAAATTCTGTTAAGTAAAACAATGGTTTAAATATTACACTTTAGCAAATATATCCCAACACATCCCAGAACCCGGTGTCACAAGTACATGACTAATTTCTAAGAATTTATACAATCATTACAAATCAAATACAATTTGGACAAGGAATTTAAAATGAAAATAAATAAAGTACGAGGGAGACTCTGTCAGCTGCCGATCACCTCCGGATGATGCAGCTCGCCTAAGCCTCTGAATCCTCCATATTTCTATGAAAGTACTAGTGCAATAAAATGCAAAGCAAGTGTATCATGAGTACAAAAATAACGTGTACTCAGTAAGTCGCCTGCCTAACCTTAGAGAGGTAGTGACGAGAGGTTGAATTAGACACTCACTAGGGTCCAGCAATTTATTTAACAGCATAAGATGAACACGATAGGCATGTAAAGGTATTAAAGCAATATATATATAAGGCATTGAAATCCAAGTAAATACTGGAAGCNTTACTTCTTTATTTTTCCCCAAATATCTTATCACTTCAAAAATCATGAAAAATATTTAACAATTTAGCATGCGCATATGGGATAAGGACAACCAGCCTGAGCCATCATAATAATCATCTTTGTGCACCACCGAGGGTCGAACGACTTAAACCATAATATTTCTTTCAATCTCGCTGTGGCGTACGGCCAGCTCCCATGAGAGTGGGGGAAATAACACTCCGCTCGCGGAATTAAATCCCGAAGTAGTCACATCCAGTCATACACAATAAACACTCCACCCGGACTACGTCGGGAAAACAAATAATCAAGTAAATGACAAATTTCTCTTTTGAAAACAACAAAATAGTATTTAAACCCTTTCTCGAAATTTACTTGCCATGTTTTTATAATGTTTAACAACATAACCTTATCCGGAAATACAATTGTCCGCGAAGGAAATCTATTCTCTTTTTAGATGCTTAAGAGAATAAACTCTAATCTTCTTTAGTCATTTAATTACAATTTCAACTATATTAGCAGACTAATGTTACAGACAAGATCACAGGTACAACAGGTAAGTCATGCTAGTGGGTCCTAGGCTACCCGGACATGGCATAATAGTAGTTATGCACCGACTACCGTCACCTCGTGCATACGTATCCCCCGCATATAGTAACACATACTTAACTAGTTCCCCTATGGGGGATAATTCCCCCTCACAAAGTTAGAAAGTAGACTTACCTCGCTCCGAAATTCCAATTTTGGTTTCCAAGCCCTTACTACAACTCCAACCGACGCACAACGCCCCAAAACTATCCAAATAACGGCAAACAAATGAAAATATAATCTAATATTTGCAAAAATTTTAAATTATATAACTTCCCAACCCCGCTTAGTGAAATGACAAAAATTCCCTCGGGCCCATGTGCCCGGAATCCGAAATTTCTCGAAGATACATTCTATCCATAGCTTTACTAGTTCAAATATACAATTTACTCTGAATTCCATGATCAAATTTGTGGCTAAAAACCCAAATTACCATTTTCTAGGTTCTTTTAAGATTTCTTAATTTCCTACCAATTTCCATGTCTAATCCATGCATATAATATTGTATTTAACTTAAAAATGGGAGGAATTTACTTACCTTGATATGCAAAATGAAAATTCCCCTTTGTAGCCTCCCAAAATCGCAATGCCAAGATGAAAATTGTGAGGAAATGGCCAAAATTTCGCAAATAAACTAATCTGCCCAGGCCCCAGTTAGTCTCTGCGTTCGCGACACCCTGAGCGCGTTCGCATAGCCTCCTCGAGCCAACACTCTGCCTTCGCGGTCCCCTCCGCGTGTTCTCATAGGCCAAAGGGCCCCCAGGCCCCCAGCTCTCCTTTCCTCTATGCATTCGCATACCAGACCCTGCGATCGCATAGGACAACCCAGCACCCTTCACAAATAGTTCTATGCGATCGCAAACAACTACCCGTGATCGCACATGCCAAATCCAAGCAGCCTCAATATCTTTCTATGCGATCGCATACCCACTCACGCGATAGCATAGAGTAAATACCTGTTGCACTAACACCAGAAAACCAGCAACCCTCTGAAGGCAAAAAAATTTACCCATTGAGCATCTGAAACACGCCCGAGGCCCCCGAAACCTCAAACAAAACTATCATCCAGTCCCAATACCTCATTCGAACTTATTTGAGCCTCGAAATCACATCAAACAACGCTGAAATCACGAATCGCACTAAAATTCAAAATTTTATGAACTTGAAATTTCAAACGTCCACATTCGATTCCAAAACCAATGAAATCACGTCTGATTGATCTCAAATTTAGCACACCAGTCATATTCGACATTATGGACCTTGTCAAACTTCCGGAATCGCATTCCGACCCTGATATCAAAATTTCCACTTCCGGTCGGATTTCTCAAAAACCTTCAAATTTCTATCTTTAGCCAAATGACGCCAAAATGATCTACAGACTTCTAAATTCACTTCCGATCGCGCTCCCAACTCCAGAATCATCCAAGCTATTCCCAGACTCGGAATCCCAAACGAACATCAACATCAGTGAAATGCGCTTCGGGACAAACTTAGGAAATTTCTTCAAAAATGCTGACTTCCACAATAAGCATCGAAATGCTCGCGGGTTATCCAAAACCCGATCCTGACCTACGCCCAAGTCCGAAATCATCATACTAACCTGTAAGAACCTTGAAATCCTGATTTGGAGGTCGTTTACTCAAAATCCCAATCTTAGTTGATTCTTCCAACTTAAGGCTTCTAAAATGAGAATTTTCTTTCCAAATCAACTCTAAACTCCCCGAAATTCAGTTCCGACCACGCCTACATGTCATAATACCTGAAACGGAGTTGTTCACGACCTCAAACCACTAAACGACACGCTAGGGCTCATAACGACCAATCGGGTCGTTACATTATTCCCTACTTAAACCGACATTCGTCCTCCAACGTGCTAAGAACTGCTATGGAGTTATCTGAAATCACTGTTTGACACCTCGTGCACCTGCCCGTGCTACCACAACCCAGTTGAGCACATTAGCTTGATCAAATCTGAAGATTTCTTCTTTTATCCATATAATAAGCTCAGAACCTAGTTCCAATACTTGAAATTTTCTCGGCCAGGCCCTGTTCCAATATATAAACACTATATCGACTACAACACAACACACCATAACATGACTGCATACCTTTGCTGAATTAGCACCATGCACCGCAAGATTCATCGTCTAACCACAACGACATTCCCTGAACCTTAATAGCCAAAATTCCACGAATCTGATGCTCCCAATTCACCTCATGATATATATACATACATCCTGCTATAAATGCTGATGATACCACCACAACGGAGGAGATGTGTAGAAATTCATACCAACTACAGAGTTAACAAATCATTGAATATCTTATCTTGATTAGAATCATCACCTCACTATGAACCTGAAACAGTATTTGTTCTTTAATATACACTTCACATAACCGTATCGCACTGATCCCTGATCCGAAAATCTCGTCTCACCCAGTACGGACTGATCAGACAACAAATCACCCCAAACATCACCAACAACCTCACATGATACCACATCGCGCCAATAGGCCATAACTAAAACATGATAATAAGAAACGACCCAGAGAGGGACTATTCAACTCACGCAATTAATATTAACTTTTCTCATAAAATAGTAAGTAAAACATATGAAAAATAAATATATATTAACCCTTCTCATCATCACACTATTGCAGCGTGCAACCCGATCCGAATAACATACTCGTGGCGATGTGCCACCCGATCCACACATAAAATTTACATAAGAAGATATATACAGAGCTGATTTGCTCACTATTACAAATTACTGAATTTCGATCATAAGCACGCTAAGTGCATAATACCATCCTGGGGAGATTAATAAAGCTGTATGCTTAAAAAACTCGAGCACAACTGAGGTGCGATATATATATACTCTGGATCTCAAGAGTTTTCCTGCTCACATAACATCATCACTACGCGGAGATCTCAACACATAAGAAATTATCAAGCCGTTCCACAACTCACACGGCACAATCATATTATTACCTGAATGACGAAGACAGGACATCACCCGATATCCCAACACCCCTTTCTTGAAGAGCGCTATACTGAAATGAACATATCTTCCTTACAAGAAGCCCATAATCATATTTAAATCAATCCACAAGCATCGAGTCTACCTTGCTCGCACCAAACTAGGCCAATAGCCTAATCTGGGTTCATATTAATCCACTTCCTCTCATAATACATAGAAACAACCATCACAGCCGGGACAAACACCCCACAATCCACAACCAAATGAACTGAACGCGTTCCAGGCATAAATTCTCAAATAAGCAATATTGCACTTCTTTATACTCAGTCCAAATCTTCAATCAATTAAGTGACTACATGTCACACTTGTACATTCTTTTCGCGGTCATGCTTCCATGACCTTCCACACAAAGCAACAAGTCTGCCCATCCATAACACCGACCATACTAAGGCCGCAAAACACATCATGAACCCATGACCAGGGTACAAAGCCTCTTCCACCGAATATCAATCTCAGGTGACACTGGAGATAACACCAGCTTACACTGAACTTTCAAATTACTTTTTCTTTATCTCTCCGAGCTCATGACATCCTTAGCATCACCAAACCGCAATCTCGATTCTTACTCCCAGTTACATACTGCTTTCCACACCTAACATGCCAATATGAGGTAGCACAAGAATTCGATCATAACTTCTAAACCACCCATAGGGTGAACACTTCATCATATAAAAACCTTTTACATAACCTAATTCAAGTGTACCATCTCAACACACGAGTGAATTCACACAATCACCCAACATGCAAATCCTTAAGTAGTAATATATACTACCATAACCCTTCCGGGATCCACCTACACCTGACATGCTATAATACTTGAATGCTCCCACATGAAATCCATTATGACGGCCGACAAGCCCCACACACACCGGCACAAACCACATGCATAACTTAATCACATCAAAGGAACTGATCACTGCTGCAAATGTGCCATTTCAACCATGGCTAATAGATGTATCTTCTTTTAATCATCTTCAATTGCTTCAGGAATAATAGCAACTTCCCTCCACTCATAGAAAACTCAAACCTCACTCATCGCGAGTGACCTTGATTCACGAGACTATGCTGCCTAAATCCCGTAACCCGTCTCATACCCTCTTGAAAATCATTCTTCAATCCGGAGTTTATTTCTCTCACTCCTCCAATACTATCCTGCATGCTGAAACATATCATAGAACATTCCAACCATCATCCTTTTTCTTAGAAATTTACTCTGATTGTTCCTGAATACAATCAACTCGGAGGCTCTCCCAGCATATGAACGCCCCTTTCAATGAAACACGCGACTGTGTCACTACCCTGACAACTCACCTATGCCTTAAGCAAAATTCTGAATTTTCCAAAGCCTAACCCTGGCCTGACAGGGCCAACTTTTGCACACATTCATCAAATCACACGCAGAATCACCATTTTACTCATTTCCCTTAGCTGCGATAATTTGCCAACACGCCACCAATCCGCAACCCCATGAGAAGACAAACCTACAACCCAACTACAGATGATGGGACTCCCCCACTTGGCCCAAAGCTACTCCTTGCATCACTGTAGACCCTACCGAGATCCTTTCTCCTTTGATAACACGATCTTGCTCCACCAATCCGTCCAATTCTTCCAAATTCTCTTGCTAGCACTCCCTAAATACTCAAGCTCTCTAGCATCATTCACACATTCTGCCTCCTACCCAATAGCCATTATAACCTCTCACACAAACTTTTCAACCATGCCACCACTAACCTATTCATAAGAGATAACCCACCTGTGGAAATCATCCGCGAACACCTTCCAACGATATTGAAATGCACGCTCTCTGTGACTTCAATACCCCATCCTACACCCTGCTTCATTTACCAACTTTACTAGTACGTCTGCTCCTTATGGACATCTATTAAATGCGCGATAATACCTTCAAATTCTAAGCTATGTTGTCTCTCCCCCACTTTGTGACCGCTCGTCTTTTGCTTCTTACACCGGGCCTCCTAGAAATGGAACCACCGCCTAGCCTCACTTCAGGATCATTTCCTGCCAACCATATTCTTCAATACTTCTTCTCAATACTGTGAACCCACACAACGGAAGAAACAATGGCACCGACAAACTTAACACATTCAATTCGATCAACGACGGTGACTTCACATCACAGGTGCATATCCTACATCACTGGAAGAGACCAAGTCCTACTACTTTATCAACCCCAATCGGACCATTCATAATCCAAATGCCTTTCCTCTGCCGGAACAAAAATACTGAAATCTCAAAATCAAACTCTGAGAAGACCTCCCTTCAAACCGTTCATCACTCCCAAGATACGGTCAAGAATTCTATCATCATATCAACATCGTGCGATAACCAATCGCAAGCATCATCTCTACCTGAGCATAGCCTCAAGGCTCTCAGAAAACACAGTTACTTAGCTGAAACAACGTATTATTCTTTTGTAGGGTCATAACACCCCATCCTACACCCTGCTTCATTTACCAACTTTACTAGTCCGTCCGCTCCTCATGGAAATCTATTAAATGCGCGATAATACCTTCAAATTCTAAGTTATGTTGTCGCTCCCCCACTTTGTGACTGCTCGTCTTTCGCTTCTTACACCGGGCCTCCTAGAAATGGAACCACTGCCTAGTCTCACTTCAGGATCATTTCCTGCCAACCACATTCTTCAATACTTCTTCTCAATACTCTGACCCATCGCAACCGAAGAAACCATGGCACCGACAAACTTAACACATTCCATTCGATCAACGACAGCGACTTCATGTCACATGTGCATATCCTACCTCACTGGGAGAGACCAAGTCCTACTACTTTATCAACCCCAACCGGACTATTCATAATCCAAATGCCTTTCCTCTGTCGGAACTAAAATACTGAAATCTCGAAATCAAACTCTGAGAAGACCTCCTTTCAAACCATTCATCACCCCCAATATACGGGCAATCATTCTATCATCATATCAATATCGCGCGATAACCAATCGCAAGCATCATCTCTACCTGAGCATAGCCTCAAAGCTCTCAGAAAACACAGCTGCTGAGCTGAAACAACATATTATTCTTTTGCAGGGTCATAACAACAGCCCTAAACAATTACACATGGAAATATCTCGAATTACATCCGTAGCACCATTTCAATTTATCAAATTCCTAATTCATAGCAAGCTCTTTGCGACATGTAAGATTGATTAGGAATAAACATAGGCATAAGCCTCCAAGGAATCAAATCGCACGATGAGAAATCAAGAAGGGAAGTACTCCTAATAGCCATGTAGCCTCTCGAAGATAAGTACAGACGTCTCCGTACCGATCCACAAGACTCTACTAGACTAGCTCATGACTCATGATACTTAAGGGAACCTAGAGCTCTGATACCATGTTGTCACGACCCAAAATCCATAAGGTCGTGATGGTTCCAGACATCATTGTTAGGCAAGACAATTATTGATTAATCGAAATAGTTTTCGATTTTAACATTTATGAAAAATATTTCCTTTCACTTTATTTCATATTAACTAAATAAAATTATGTTAAGTAAAACAATGGTTTAAATATTACACTTCAGCAAATATATCACAACACATCCCAGAACCCGGTGTCACAAGTACATGAGCAAATTCTAAGAATTTATACAACCATTACAAAGCTTGTTTGAAATACAAGTTGGACAAGGAACTTAAAATGAAAACAAATACAGTACGAGGAAGACTCTGTCAGCTGCGGATCGCCTCCGGATGATGCAGCTCGCCTAAGTATCTGAATCCTCCATGTTTCTATGAACATACCTATGCAATAAAATGTACAACAAGTGTAGCATGAATACAAAAACAACGTGTACTCAGTAAGTCGCCCGTCTAACATCAGAGAGGTAGTGACGAGAGGTTGAATTAGACACTCACTAGGGTCCAACAATTTATTTAACAGCATAAGATGAATACGATAGGTATGTAAATGTAGTAAAGCAGCATATATATAAGGCAATGAAATCCCAGAAAATACTGGAAGAAAACAAACAGCTACCACTTTCTCATTATTTTCCCACATATTTCAAATAAATAATTTCCTTTTTGTTTTCCCCCAAATATCATAAATCCACAATTTCTTCTTTATTTTCCACCCAAATATCTTATCACTTCAAAAATCATGAAAGACATTTAACAATTTAGCATGCGCATACGGGATAAGGACAACCAGCCCGAGCCATCATAATAATCATCTCTATGCACTACCGAGGGTCGAACGTCCCAAACCATAATATTTCTTTCAATCTCGTCGTGGCGTACGGCCATCTCCCATGAGAGTGGGGGAAAAAACACTCCGATCGTGGAATGTAAATTTGCGAAGCGGTCACATGCAGTCATGCACAATCAATAGTCCACCTCAAGTAAATGACATATTTCTCTTTTGAAAACCACAAAATAGTATTTAAACCCTTTTTCGAATTTTACTTGCCATATTTTTAAAATGTTTAACAACATAACCTTATCCGGAAATACAATTGCCCGCGAAGGAAAACAATTCTCTTTTTAGATGCTTAAGAAAATAAACTCTAATCTTCTTTAGTCATTCAACTACAATTTCAACTATATTCAGTCTAATATTACAAATAAGATCACAGTTAAAACAGGTAAGGCATGTAATGCGTGGCTAGAATCCATAGTTTTAAGCATCATGTACCTTACATTTTATGTGATTTTGTGATAAAAATACACATCATATGTGCATAATGGAGTCTATTTCATGTGTAGGTAAATTGGAGATGGAAGCCGAGCTAAATGGATGCATAAACGTCAAAAATACGCTAAAGAGTCAAAAAGGAGTGACCTGGGCTATAGTGGGGCGTTTGGGCCATAAAGGCAGGCCTAGGCTGGCTATATTGGGGTGTTAGAGCCATAAAGCCAGGCCTAGCCTGGCTATAGTGGGGCGTTAGAGGTTTAACGCCTGGGGTCCCGGTCCGGTCAATTCCGAGTTTTAAAGGTTTTAAGTGTTCCCGGTTTGAATAGAAGTCTCTTACAGGGTTAGGCTTTATCCCAAACTTATAAATAGACCCAAAAACACAACTTTGGGGGATTTTTTTCGCACGAGATAGTCACGTGGGGATTGGCAGAGATTGACGTGAGGGACGTGGAGGAACACACACCACGCTTGAAGGAGGCTTCTACGTAGTTTTTCTTCTCTTCTCTTCCTTTAATTTCATATTTTATTAGTTCTGGAGTTTTGGGTGCTACATGAACGTTGTAGTTTGAAGCTTGAATTGTTCTTATTATTTTATCATATTGGTTTATTTATTCAATCTTGCACTTAATTATTTGATTGCTTGATCACCAATTGAATACTATCTACGAATCTAGGATTGGACTCGGGAGAGGGAATTCTAGATTGCATATAAGATTGGGTAGAGCAAGATCTAAACCCTTCAGGGGAGCGGATTTGCGGTTAGGATATGAATATACCTAATCGCCTTACTTTGTTATTATACGGTAATTATTAATGCGTTCTTGTTAATCCTAATTTCATAGGAATATAGGCGTTAGGTTAGTTTGAATAGGCAAGTTGTACTTCGGGAGAAGGCTACGAGCAATATTAACCTCGTCAATCAATAAACCAGATAATTTAATTAGATGATTTAAGTGGAGAACTCAACAGGATTGTTTGCTAACCCATAGCTGTAGAATATCGGCTCTTATTGAATTCGTGTTTAATTTCGCCAATTTGTTTCTTTAATTTCATAGTTTACTATTCTAGATTAATTTTAGTTAAATATTCATACTTTAGTATTCGCTTGAATAGATTAATTATTTGGGTTTAATTTAGTTGATAGTTAATCACAAGTCCATGTAGGTACGATATCTGGACTTACAATCCTATATTACTTGTCGAACACGTATACTTGCGTGCGCGTTTGGGACTAACAAGTTTTTGGCGCCGTTGCCGGGGATTTAGAAATTAACTATTCTACTAGATTGAATTTTTACTTTTATCTATTTAAGTTTTTTATTTTTTTATTTTTTATTTATATCTTAATTTAATATTTTATTATCTTTCTTGACATGGCATCTTGGAATGATAATTGGTCGAATAATGGTTATTCGAATTATGACGATCCTTGTCCATATGTGGAGGACCACACATGTGGCAATATTGTCCATTCTCAATCTAATGTGTGGAATTTTTGTAATGTGTGTGGTTGTCAAGGTGGCCATTGGGGTGGTTTTCCTAATTCTTATTATCCTTGTCAGAGCTTTTATTGTAATGTTTCTAATAATGTTAATGAGTTTGATAGGAGCAAGGAAGTGGAGGATATGGAAAGCATCACTTGTATTATGGACTTGACGAGACAAGCAGCGGAGCAACAGAACAAGATAGCCGAGCAACAAGTTCTTGACGCCTTAGCTATCAAAAGACTTCAGGTTAGAATGGATGAATTAATGGACAATTTTCAAGAAGAACCTCAACTCGACGAAGAGAGCGAGTTCCCACCAAAAGATAATTTTGAAGAAGCAGATATAATGAGCCAATCTTGGCTAGAGGAACAAGCTCAATTAATAAAATCTCATGAGTTTCTTCGTGATGGTCTTTCAAATATGACAGAGCAACGGATAGAAGGAAGAACTGAGCTCAGGAAAGAGATAGACCAATTTTTCTCAGATATCCATGACTTGCATGATCAATTGAATAAAAAGGTTGAGGTGTCTGATGCCTTACCATGAATATTTGTGGATACTGGCCAGCTTGTGGAGCGGAAAGAGGAAATCCAAACATTCGACCAAATTATTAATGATGTCAAGGTTGATGAAGAGTATAAAAGAGAGGATGTCAAAAATAATGCAGTTTTTGAATTGGACGGTATCGAACCTCATTCTAAACACTATTCAACATTGTGTTTGGTTGGTGGCATGGGAATTGATCCACTCAAGCATATAGAGGAGTCAATGGATGAGGAACAAAGTGTTTATATTCTAAAATTTGTGATGCCAAGGAGACAAAATGACATCCCTCACCCAAGGGCCAAGAAGTGCAAGATGCGATACCTACTGTTTGGTTCCTTCATTTTTACAGCACCACCCCATGAACGAGACAGAAAAATTGATGCAAAATTGAGGATGCAATTCATATCCTCAAAGTGGAAGGAAAAGTGGTGATGTAGCAGAGTCGTGCCAAGACTCTAAATAATGCGCTTGTTAGGAGGCAACCCAGCCTGTATATCTTCATAAATTTTTTCTTAGCGTCGAGTTTTGTGTTGTTTTTATTTTGCCGAGTAGGGGAAGTCTGAGTACCCAAAAGTTGAAGCTGAGGGGAATGTTTGAGTTTAAGTGTGGGGTCATCCCGACTCTAAAGATTGAGAATCGTGTCCGAGCTAGACCCGAAGGGGTCTCAGAGAGTATTTCTAACCCTTGTTTTAATATTTTTCTTTGTGATCATGCATCGAGGACTATGCATAACATAAGTGTGGGGTGCGGAAACTACTTTCTGAGGTGTAATTGTATAAAATTATTGTTTTTAGAAAAATCTGGGATTTTTCCCAACGATGGATCTATTGGACAATTTTCTCGAGGGATAAAGTCCGATTTAAAAACACCAAAAATAATTTTTATTTTGAGTAGTTAGGTAGTTTCCCTTGGTTTTTATTTGGGCACCATATCTTTCCACAGGTGTAGCTCGAACCGGGTACTTTAAATGGGTTTTTTTTAGAGTACTTAGGAAGAAGCTGAGTAACTTAGAAATACCCCATGATATGTTTGATGCCGCCATATTAGGTTATGACATACATTCATCTTTCCCTTATATTTGGTTTGACATGTGATGCCTGAGTAAAAATAAATAGCCTATTTTGTGATGCCTTAGCTCAATTGTTTGACTTGTATGCTACATAGTTTAATATTGCTTAATTCCCTCAATTTTGTGTGCTTGCTTGACTTGAGAGTTGAATAAAACCATTGTGATTGAGTCATGTGCAATGTGTGAGTGAGGTTTAGTGATTTTCTATGCTATCCCCTGTAGTCTAGAACTTGCCCCGTGTGCTAATCCAAGCGATTTTAGGTTATGCTAGTCTAGGAGATAATGTGGGCATTTTCTTGCTTGATCATGGATGTGCTTGCCACATAAGAATTAATAATTTCCATTGCTAGCCACTTTGATCCGTTTGACCTTTTCTTTGGTACCCACATTACAAGTCGTACCCCTCGTTTGTTCTTAAATTGAGATTTTTTCACATTTTCCTCCTAAGGCACTTAGTCGCTAAAAGAAGTAAGGTGAGATACTGGGGAGTAACTTTGGAGTGGAGCCATGGAAAGGCATGTTAGTGCACTAAGAATTGTATTCAAAAGTCACTAGCCAATGAACTTTCATGTATGGAGTGTGTGTAGGAAAGAAAGAAAAAAAATGATACTAAAAGTATGTACAAAAAGATACACACCTCCAAATTTTTATTAATTAGTGCTAGTGAAAATATAGAAGTGCTTAATTGAAAAAGGCCTATGTTGAATATGAATTGTGGCAAGGGAATTGGTTGAGAAGAATATGTGTTGAGTTGTGAAGGTAGTGCATTAAAGTGCTTAGGAGGGTTAGTCACTATTCCTGAATACATCCTACCTGTCCCTTAGCATTACAACCTTAAAAGTCCCAATTGATCCTAGATTTGGCTAACTTGAATTAGTGGAGATCTACACTACGGGCAAGCTTATGGTACGACCACGGGATGCATATGAATTCTTTGTGAGAGTGAGTGAATTTGTTCAATTGTGTGATGTCCTTAAATTATGTTCAAAAGCATATTTGAATGTGTGGACTAGTTATATTCACTCTTTTGTTGTTGGTGAGGGCACATGATCTCATGAACGATTGGTAATGTTGTAACTTTCTTGTTGGGTAGGTGCGTGAATTGAGAGGGCTTAGTAGTTGCAAGTTTACTCTTGAGGTTGGGTGGTTACAATTAGGTTATTGGTATTATTGAATAAATTCTTATACTTGGGCATGTTTAAACAAGGGAAACATTGTGAAATTTTGTATGTTCATACTTGATTGCCGGTATCGATCATAGCTAAGGGTTAATGTGTGTGACTGAAAAGTAAAATACTCCTTTTTAATGAAATGTATACGTGTTGAAGGATATTGCTCGAGGAAGAGCAAGACTCCAAGTATGGGGTGTTGATGCGTGGCTAGAATCCATAGTTTTAAGCATCATGTACCTTACATTTTTAGTGATTTTGTGATAAAAATACACATCATATGTGCATAATGGAGTCTATTTCATGTGTAGGTGAATTGGAGATGGAGGCCGAGCTAAGTGGATGCATAAACGTCAAAAATATGCGCAAGAGTCGAAAAGGAGTGACCCGGGATATAGTGGGGCGTTTGGGCCATAAAGTCAGGCCTAGCCTTGCTATAGTGGGGCGTTAGAGCCATAAAGCCAAGCCTAGCCTGGCTATAGTGGGGAGTTAGAGGCTTAAGCCTAGGTTCCCTGTCCGGTCAATTCCGAGTTTTCAAGGTTTGAAGTGTTTCCCGATTTTAATAGAAGTCTCTTACAGGGTTAGGGTTTGTCCCAAACTTATAAATAGGCCCAAAAACACAACTTTGGGGGATTTTTTTTCTGGCACGAGATATTCACGTAGGGATTGATAGAGATTGACATGAGGGACGTGGAGGAATACATACCACGCTAGAAGGAGGCTTCTACCTTGTTTTTCTTCTGTTCTCTTCCTTTAATTTCAAAGTTTATTAGTTCTAGAGTTTTGGGTGCTACATGAATNAATGCGTTCTTGTTAATCCTAATTTCATAGGAATATAGGCGTTAGGTTAGCTTTAATAGGCAAGTTGTACTTCGGGAGAAGGCTACGAGCAATATTAACCTCGTCAATCAATAAACCAGATAATTTAATTAGATGATTTAAGTGGAGAACTCAACAGGATTTTTTGCTAACCCATAGCTCTAGAATATCGGCTCTTATTGAATTTGTGTTTAATTTCTCCAATTTATTTCTTTAATTTCATAGTTTACTATTCTAGATTAATTTAAGTTAAATATTAATTCTTTAGTATTCTCTTGAATAGATTAATTGTTTAGGTTTAATTTAGTTGATAGTTAATCACAAGTCCCTGTGGGTACGATATCTGGACTTACAATCCTATATTACTTGTTGACCACGTATACTTGCGTGTGCGTTTGGGACCAACAACATGCTAGTAGGCCCTAGGCTACCCGGACATCGCAAAATAGTAGATATGCACGGACTCTCGTCACCTCGTACGTACGTAGCCCATGCAGATAGTAACACATTCTTAAATTGTGTGCCTAGTTGTATAGTTCCCCTCACAAAGTTGGAAAGGAGACTTGCCTTGCTCTGAAATTCAAATTCCAGCTTCCAAGCCCTTCTGACGACTGCAACGGACGCACAACGCCCCAAAAGTATAAAAAAATGGCAAATCAATGAAAATACACTCTAATATTTGCAACAATTCAAATTATATAACTTCCCAACCCTGCTTAGTGAAATGACCCAAATGCCCTCGCTCCCATGCGCCCGAAATCCGAAATTTCTCGAAGATACATTCTACCCATAGCTTTACTAGTTCAAATATATAATTTACTCTAAATTCCATGATCAAATTCGTGGCTGAAAACCTAAATTACCATTCTCTAGGTTCCTTTAAGATTTCCCAATTTCCTACCAATTTCCATGTCTAATCCATGCATATAATCTTGTATTTAACTTAAAAAGGAGAGGAATTTACGTACCTTGATATGCAGGATGAAAATCTCCCTATGAAGCCTCCCAAAATCTCCATGCCAAGATGAAAATAGTGAGGATATGGAAAAAATTTCGCATATAAACTAATCTGCCCAGGCCCCAATTACTCTTTGCGTTCGCGACACCCTGAGCGCATTCACATAGCCTCCTCGTTCGTGGTCCCCTCCCCGCGATCGCATAGGCCAAAGGACCCCTAGGCCCCCAGCTCCCATTCCCTCTATGCGTTCGCACACAAGACCCTGTGATCGCATAGGACAACCCAGCAGCCTTCACAAATCCTTCTATGCGATCGCAAACAAATACCCGCGATCGCACATGCCAAATGCCAAGCAGCCTCCAAATCCTTCTATGAAATCGCATATCCACTCACGCGATCGGATAGAGTAAATACCTGCTGCACTCACACCAAAAAACCAGCAACCCTCTCAAGGAAAAAAATTGACCCGTTGAGCATCCGAAACACGCCCGAGGCACCCAAGACCTCAACAAAAACTACCAACTAGTCCCAAAACCTTATTCGAACTTGGTCGAGCCTCGAAATCACATCAACCAACGCCGAAATCACAAATCGCACTAAAATTCAAACTTTATGAACTTTAAATTTCAAACCTCCACATTCGATGCCGAAACCTATCAAATCACGTCCGATTGACCTCAAATTTAGCACACAAGTTATATTCAACATTACGGACCTGCTCCAACTTTCGAAATTGCATTCCAACCCCGATATCAAAATTTCCACTTCCGGTCAGATTTCTCAAAAAACCTTCAAATTTCTATCTTTAGCCAAATGACTCCAAAATGACCTACGGACATCCAAATTCACTTCCGATCGCGCTCGAAACTCCAGAATCACAATACAAAGCTATTCCCAAACTCAGAATCCCAAGCGTACATCAACATCACTGAAATGCGCTTCATACCAAACTTAGAAAATTTCTTCAAAAATGTTGACTTCCACAATAGACATTGAAACGCTCCCGGGTTATCCAAAACCCGATACGAACATACGCCCAAGTCCGAAATCATCATACGAACCTGCATGAACCTTCTAATCCTGATTCGGAGGTTGGTTACTCAAAATCCCAATCTTAGTTGTTTCTTCCAACTTAAGGCTTCTGAAATGAGAATTTTCTTCCAAATCAACTCTAAACTCCATGGAATTCAGTTCTGAGCACGCCTACAAGTCATAATACCTAAAACGGAGCTGCTCACAGCCTCAAACCGCTGAACGACGCGCTAGAGCTCAAAATAACCGGTCAGATCGTTACACCCAGCAAGTCATAAATAAGTAAAAGCAAGTACGGGAAATCTTATTTAAGGGCACGGGGTTCTGGAAAGAAAAATGAAAGGTCTGGTCGTTACATGCTATATAATTTTCTTTTTTTCCCTTATAGTTCTTCATCTTCATCCTTTCTTTCCCCTTTTTTGCCTTTTAATTTTCTTATATAAGCTTGTCTGATTAGGTCATTAAATTTTCTTTTGCGAGTCTTTTTTTAGCTACTTCATTAGTGTATAGCAGTGATTAATTAATTTCCTATTTAATCTTACCATAATTTTTTTGTTCTCTACATATGTTTCTCTCACACATTGTGCGTCTATTTTTGGGATAGGATTTTAGTCGTTAACATACACATATATGATAGTTTGGAATCAGCTTGTATGATGAGGTATTTCATTAATGCATTAATTAACATGCATGAATTGAGTTATTGAAAAAAATATAATAGGACGATACGTATATAATCTTTTATTTTCTATATTTATAATATGGTAGAAATGATCTTTACATGTCCCTTCCTTCATAAAATTTAGCATCTTTATGTATCACTGAATGATAAATCAGATCAAGAGAAATCTCCAAATAAGGCTATTAATTTCTATTACTTGTAGATTATGTTTCTTTTTTGTAGTGTTTTATGGCTAAACCAAAAGAAAACAAGGTTCTCAAAATCCTCAACTCATTGCAAAGGAATGGGAAAAACAATAAAAACACAATTCCAACCTATATAAATCAAGAAATTGATCGCTATCAATCACTCGATGACTCTTATGGTGAGGATCCTTTAGAATCTTCAGTCCTCCGCCCTTTTCAGGCATTACATTTGCCGATTCAGCATATCGTGCCAAGTTATACTTAGGGTTTTCAAAAATAAAAATAAAAAATTAGATGAGATAAAGATACTAGAAAAAATTCAAGAAATACAGAGGACTCGTGAAGATAAATACAAGAAAAAAATGCAAGGATCAACATAAGACGTAGGAATCGAAAAAATTGTCCTATGATGATCCTTTCATTTGTTTTTCCTTTGTTCATTTTAATAAATCCACTTCATTTCTTGAATTTTTCTTAGTATTTTTCTCATCTAGTTGTTTATCTTTTACATTTGAAAACTAAGAATGAACTTGGCACGTTTTGCTGAATTGGCAAATTGTGTGCCTGAAAAGGGTTTAAACACGTGATTCTACAATATTCTCATCATAAGAGTCTCAAGTGATTAATGGAGATCAATTTCTTACTCATTTCATAGGTTGAAATTGTGTTTTGGCTGTTTTGCTTATTTTTCGGCAAGGAGTTGAGGATTTTGGCGACCTTATTTTCTTTTGGCGCATTAATTCGATATTGCTAAAGAAGAATTGCACAAAGTACTCAAATATAAGAGCTTTATGAGATTTCTCTTGACATGATTTATCATTTCATTTGTTCATCAATATGTTGTATTTTAGTAGGAAGAGAAATGTCAAGATTATCCATACCATATGAAACCTAAAAAAATAAAAGATTTAATATACATTTTATGGTTCTAATGATTTAAGAACACAATTCATACATGTTAATCAATGTATTAACGAAATACATCATCTAACAAGTTGAACAGATTTTAAACTTCCATTCATGTCTATATTCATGACTAATTTTCTACATAATGAAAGGTGAAAATAGATTCTATGTTTGACATTGTTTCTTGCAGAGCCGGATTTAGGATATCTAGTACATGAGTGCACTACTAAAAAATAGTGAAAAAAATATATTAAGTGGGAATTGATCCCTCATCCTCTTGGTTAATAACTTAACTTTCAAACAAGTGCACCGTTCAACCTTCTTGGAGCATGGGTGTCAGCAGTTAATAAAATACCAATATTAGAAAATATGCACATAAAATATATAATTTTTGCGAAGAGACCATGGGTTCACGTGCTCCGCCTTTTACCCTATGAATCTACCCCTGGTTGCTTGCCGTCATTTAATTCATACAAAGAGGGCAATTATGACTTTTCATGCTATATATATACTATTCTTCTAAGTACATTTTTGGTGGTGTTATCTATTGTATGTTGTTGAGTTCTCCTTTGAATGGACTGGGACTAGAACTGGTTGATACATATATATATATATATATATATATATATATATATAAAGTCTCTCATGTTTGGAATATCACTTGAAACACAAATTAAGAAATAGGTCTGATGAAAAGTAAACGTCTTATTTAACCATTTTTTTCCATTTCAAGTTAGGAAGAAGTATGTAAAAGAATAAAGTACATTAATTCGGCTAACATTTAAAATTAGAGACGTGCGAAACAACATAGGAAAGTTAGATATCGTATTTGAACATGCATTTTATTTGAAAAGAATTTGAGGTTTTGTAAGTATAAAACATCATAAACTACTCTAGAGTTGTTTTTGGGAGTTGAAGATTTTCTTTTCAAAATCTGACAAAAAGGGTAAAATCTAAAAATAAATAAATATTTAAACACAATATTAGAAAAAAAAACTCCCAATTTCATGGCCGAACGAAAGTTTAGTGTTTAAAGGATAAAACATATGTCGGATTGTCGGAATTACTAACCACACTATCCCATTCATCTATAAAAAAATTGAACTAACTTTTTGATCTAGAATGAATATCCATCCACCCCTTTGTGTTTTTAAATCTAGTTGCAGTCTTTCCAACTCCTTTGCACATTTAAACAAAACGCTACCTCTTTTTCACCTATAGCACTGAAGGCAATCTACTAGTTAATAATAATTAGGACAAAAAAAAGAATTCAAGAAACAGATAGCTGATAAAAACGAAAAAATATAATGAAAGTTGCCTATCAGCAGTAAAGACTCCATAAATGTGTTGAGGAAATCCAATAAAAAAATAATAACCTATTTCTTACATGGGATTTCTTTCTTACTTAGAAAAGGGGGTGATAAAAGATTTTAGGTCCTCATCGAACTGGAAACATGACCTTGAGAATGTGTAACGACCCGGCTGGTCGTTCCGAGAGTTAAAGCCCTCTTTCCCCCATTTATGTGTCCTTTGTGATCTTCAACTTTATTTTTATCGTATCGTGTTGGTTGGTTCAGGTCCGTAGTGATTTCGGAGTGAAATGAGACACTTAGTCTCCTATTTAGAAGTTCAAGTTGGAAAGGTCAATCGGATATTGACTTATGAGTAAACGATCTCTGATTTAGATTTTTATGGTTCAAATTAGCTCCGTTAGCCCATTTTGGACTTAGGAGCGTGTTCAGAATGTAATTGGAAGTCCGTGGTAGAATTAGACTTTAATTGGCAAAATTAGAAATTTGGCAATTCCAGTCGATTGTGGAAAATTAGATATCGTGGTCGAAATAAAATTCATTAAGCTGTAGCAGGTTCCTAGAGTCATTTGTGACGTGTGTCCAAAATTTGAGGTTATTCGGACGAGGTTTGGTAGGTTTCGGCGTCGTTTATGGGGACTGGATGTTTAGAAATTCTTAGGCTTGAATCCTAGGTTAATTTGGTAATTGGAGGTTGTTTTGTTACTTCCGAGGATTCGTTCAAGATTGTAAGTTGATATATAACTTGTTGGTTCCTTTTATTGAGGTTTCGAAGGCCTCGGGTGTGTTTCGGGGTGAGTTTATGGCAAGTTCGGGCAATTCCAAAACTCAGATATTTCTTCCGGTGTTATGAAGTTGCGGACCTCAGCAGAATTTCGCGGACCGCTGTAGGATTTCACGGTCACCAGCAGGATTACACGGCCACTGCTGGAGGCTGGCGCATACCACATAATTTTGGTCGCGACCACAGGAGATTGGGATTTTCATGGCCGCGGTATGAATTACGCGGACCACAATGAGGATTGCACGGTCGCGATGGAAGTTTGCGGCCTACATGGTGAAGATCAAAGGGGTGCTCTATATAAGTGAGGTTTAGGGTTTTATTTCACATCTTGGACTTTGGGAGCTCGGTTTGAGGCGACTTTTCGGGAGTTTTTCAGGGAAATCATCAGTGTAAGTAACTCTAACTCGATTTTGGCTAATAATCAGGAATATATCATTGAACTCATCATTCTACTAGTGATTCAGGGTGAAAGTTGGGCAAAATTGGTGGAGTTTCACAAAAATGAACTTTTGGGATTCGGAAGCCGATTCGAGGTCGGATTTGAGTGAAACTGATATGGTTGGGCTCATAATTGAGTGGGTTGTCATATTTTATGAGTTTTGTTGGGTTCAGAGGTGCGGGCCTGGGTTGGGCCAGTTTCATGCTTTGATTCAAGATTTAATCTTTTATGATTAGGATTGGTTCCTTTGGCATTTTTTCGATGAATTTTAAACCTCGCAATACGTGTTATGTGATTGGTATTGAGGTGACGCACATGCTAGGTGACGGACGTGTGGGCGTGCACCCTATGAATTGGGACTCGTTGTTACCATGGCTGTCACGAACCAAAACCTAAACCGGCCGTGATGGCGCCTAGGCTAGCCAATAATCACATGTTTACAGTTTCTTTCAAATTTCCAACCAATTTCAAGCATTTCATAAAATATACAGAGCTTACTAAATACATTAGGCTAAAAAATAGTGCAACCAACCCCAAAACCCGGAGCCAACATGTCATGAGCTTCCAAGAGAGATAAGCCAAAGGTATACTATTATAATACAAAACCTCCGAATAAATAGCTATATACAACAAGCAGGGAAAACAGAGATGTTGCGGACACTGAACAAATACCTCTATATCTCGCACTCCGGTTCCGCACATAATAGATGTATAATGCTCGGTATCTGCACCTTAATCTGCACACAGGGGTGCAGGGAGTAATGTGAGTACACCAACTCAGTACTAATGAAATAAATCAAGTCTAAGCGGCAAGAAAACACATAAAAATCAATGTCATCAATTCTGAATATGAACAGCCTTACTTTGCAACAATATAAACATAGATATATGAAATCGTCATGCCTTAAAACCAACTTCAGAAAAGTCCTTTGAAAAATGTATATTTTCAACAACTTCAAACCGAAATATTTAGTATGAAAATGAAATGAATCATATAGAGGCCCCTCGGGAAAAACATATTTCATAAGTTCTGAGTGAAAGTAGTAATATCATAAGTAGCCCCTCGGGCAAAACATGTATCATAATCAGCCCCTCGGGCATGCCTCACAGTCACTCATAATCAGGTCCTCGGGCATACCTCACCATCACTCATAATCAACCCCTTGGTCATACCTCACAGTCACTCATGCCTCCCAATCACTCAGCACTCGGCACTCGGTGTGCTCACTGGGGGGTGTGTGCAGACTCCGGAGGGGATCCTTCAGCCCAAGCGCTAATATCAAGCCACCTCGTGGCGTATCATATCCCCACAATCAGGCCCTCGGCCTCACTCATCAGAACCTCTCAAAAAGCCCCTCGGGAAAATAATTAAAATAGGGTACTCCACCCAGAAGATCATTTTTAAATCTCAAAGTAGTGTAAATTAGGCCGAGTTTCGAAAACAGTAAGCACAATGCGACTGGGTGAGAGAATCAATATATAGTGAGGAAAAACAACACTAAAAAGCCCCCAAGGGGTCTAAACAGATCAGCCCTATGCTCTTGCCCCTCAAATTGGCTCCTGATTGCTCCGAGTCTAGCCAAAACCAGTTTAACATCATTAATATATACTAAAGGAACACAACCCAATCGAAAACTATCAAATAATACAAGAATCTCGAAATTCGGACAACCCCGAGCCCCGGGCCACGTCTCAGAATTTGATAAATTTTACATCACTGGAAACCTCGTCCTCCCACGATTCTACACATACCAAAAACACAAAAATCGGACCACGATTGCCTACCCAAATTGGCAAAATAATTTTCTAATCCTCCACCCATTCTTCCCAACCTTTACCTAGTTTAATCCTTCAATTTACAAGCCTTATCCAAACAAAAGTAGCATAGAAAAGACTTTAATAACCTGGGAACTTACCTCCACTGAAGACCCACAAATTCTTTCTTCAAATTGCCTCCAAATGAGCTCCAATCGCATGAATAAAAATTCGCGTAGGCCTCTTTTATACTGTCCTGCTCAGCAATTTCGCACATGCGTACCTTTAATCACACCTTGCGGTCCCAGGTGCGCACCTGCGCAATCCCACTAACGGACCAATATTCGCACCTGCGGCAACTTCTCCGCACCTGTGGCTTCGCAGGTGCGGCCATCTCTTCGCACATGCGGATTTCCACTGCCTAGCCTCGTTTCACACCTGCACATGGCCTTTCACACCTGCGACATCGCACATGAGGATATCCTTCTGCAAGTGCGGCCAACACCAGAAACTTACACCAACAACCCTTTGTTTCAATTTTCCAAGTTCAAAACTCCGCCAACCATCCGCAATTAATCCCGAGCCCCTCGGGGCCCCAACCAAACATACCAGCACACCCCACAACATTATTCCAACTTAGTCGAGCCTTCGAAACACAAAAAACGACATGAAAACTCAAAAATTACATCAAATTCAAGCCTATGAACTTTGAAAACATCCAAATTTCGCCAACTATGCTGAAACCAACTGAAACACCTCCGATTGACCTAAAATTGTGCACACATACCCAAAATTAAATTACAAAACTGTTCCAACTTTCAGAATTCCTTCCCGACCCTGATAACCTAGTTTCCACTGCCGACCGAAAATCGTCAAAAACTAACTTTCGCCAATTCAAGCCTAATTCTACCCCGGACATCAAAACTTCAATACGAACACACTCCTAAGTCCCAAATCACCTAATTAAGCTATCCTAGCCATAAAATCTGCATTTTGAGGTCGTTCACCAACAAGTCAACTCTCAGTTGACTTTATCAACTTTTTGGCTACTTTAGGAGACTAAATGCCTCAATTCTCACCATGACCACTCCGGACCCAAACCAAATGACCCAACACAATAATAATATGATAGCAATATATGAAAAATGTAGGAAGGGGTGAAACATGATAAATCTCACGGAACGACCAGCCGGGTCATTACAATGGCTCCGTATATTGGCCCTATTTTTGCTGATATTTGTGTTTTCACTATGTGATAAAGTATCTGAGCTGTCAATCATGCTAAATATCATGTTTAGCCTTTTTATGTTGTCAATCTGCTTCTTTATGTGTTTTTCAGCTTTATTATGCTGGATGGAAAAGTCAACCAGAAGTTGACTTATGAGTAAATGATCTCGGATTGGAATTTTTATAGTTCGGATAGGTTCGTCAGGTGATTCTGGACAAAGAAATGTGTTCGGAATGTAATTTGGAGGTCTGTGGTGGAATTAGGGTTGAATTTGTGAAATTGGAAATTTGGCTATTTCCGTTCGGAAGTGGAAAATGAGATATCAGGGTCGGAATGGGATTCCGGAACTTGGAGTAGGTTGGTAGAGTCATTTTTGACGTGTGTGCAAAATTTCTGGTCATTCAGACGTGGTTAGGTAGGTTTCGGCATCGTTGGCAAATTTGGAAGTTTAGAAATCCCTAGGCTTGAATTCTTGGTTGAGTCGGTGTTTTGATGTTGTTCTGGATGTTCCGAAGGTTCGACTAAGTTTGTATATTTATATGTGACCTATTGGTGTAACTGGATGAGGTCCCGAGGGCCTCGAGATGATTTCAGATGGTTAGCGGGGAGTTTTGAGACTTAGTTTAGAAGCTGGTGTTGCTGTTTCTCGTGTTCCGCACCTGGGGAAGGGGTAGAGAAAGTGCGGAGTTTTTAGGTGCGCATATGGCTTGCAGATGTGGAGATGGAGGTTTGGGGGCTTGATCACAAATGCAAAGGTTTTGTCGCACCTACGGTGCCGCAGGTGCTAGGGTGCGATCGCAGATGGGGAGTCTCGAGGCTTAAGTGAAATCCGCCCCTTCGATGGATTTTCTGCAGGTGCATCGTGATAGATGCGACTGAAGGACCGCAGGTGTGGAAGTGATTGGCAGAAAGTATAAAAGGAACACTTTGCATATGTTGGGGATTTTATCACAAACTCTCTTTGATTTTGGAGCTGTGGAGGGTTTTGAAGAAGGAATCAAGGGGGATTGCATTGAGGTAAGTTATTTGAAGTTAATACTCGAAATTATGATGATTTTCAGTGTTTAGGAATGAAATTTGTAGAAATTAGGGGTGAAATGGAGGAAATTAGGTCTTGAAATTTGAGAGTTTGATTTGGGTAATTGAGGGGTCAAACGGGGCTGGATATTAGTAAATTTGGTATGAATGGACCCGTGAGTGAAAGAGGTTACTAGTTTTATGATTTTTATTGGATTCCGAGACGTGGGCAAGGGGGCAGGTTTGACAAATTTCGTGATTTGTGGTTTATTTGATAATGTTCATGTTGGCTTCATTCCTTTAGCATATATTAATGAGAATGTACTGATTTTGGATAGATTCAGAGCATTTGGTGGCCGATTCAAGCGGCAAGGGAATTGTGGAGTAATGTTTTGGCTTGATTGAGGTAAATAACGCTTCTAAACTTTGTTTTGAAGGTTCGTAACATCGAGCTACATGTTATGTGAGTAGTATTGAGGTGACACACATGCCAAGTGACGAGCGTGCAGGCGTGCACCGTGAGAATTGTGGCCTGGTTCATCCTATGGCACCATTTAGTGATTCTTTATTATTGATATCCGTGTTTCTATTACATGATTTAGAAAATATGCTGTAAATCATGCTAGATATCCTATTGAGGCTTCACGCTGATACTGTTGGGACCCGAGTGGTCATTTCTGGCTGTCATCTCATTAGTTTTATTGATATTCTGTACTTAGTCTTAATCATGCGTATCATATAATGTCTCAGTCTCACATATTACTATTTGGCACATCATATCATTGTTTCGGACTAGTTTCATGGCATTGTAATCCTCTGTGTGTGTGACTAGAGAGTGATGACTGAGTGAGGCCGAGATCCTGATGATGAGTGACCTTTATGGGATCGGGCTGCCTGCCGTAGCGGATATGTTTATGATTATGATAGCGCTTGGGCTGTAGGAGCCCCTCCGGAGTCTGTAACACACTCCTAGTGAGCGCAAATAATATTTTGAGGGATGTATCTTCCCCGGGCATGGATCTTGTCCGAAGTATTTGTACTTGGGGATGGATCTTCTCCATAGGGCTGGAATAGCCTTCCTCGGTACTCAGCGACTATTGTCGGCGATATGTATATATTTCAGGATGGACCTTTCATGAGCCGGATGGCCATATGCGGTACTGAGTGGTTGAGCATTGCACGCATAGAGATACGCTGAGTTTATTATGTTACACTGTTCAGATTTACATTTGTTTTACTTCATGAGCTGAACACTTGAATGGAAGCATGTCTACTTTACTGTGCGGTTTTAAATTTTGTTATCTGTTGAGGTTTAGTCTGTCACTACATCTCAGCCCATAGTTGTGGCTTGTTACTTACTGAGTTGGTGTACTCACGTTACCCCTTGCACCTTGTGTGCAGATCCAGGTACCTCAGGTCCTGGTAGCGGTTGTTGACTATATCTGTGCGAATCCTCCGTCAGAGATAGCGAGGTAGCTGCCTGGCGATAACAAACCTTCTTCTCCTTCCTTATCTTCCATTTTGCGTATTTTTATTATTTATAGACAATAGTTTTCTTATTATATTTCAGATTTGTAGTAGTATTGGCTCGTGACATAGTGACACGGTGTTGGGATTTTATTTCCATATTTTTGATTTTGGATTTAACTCTTTTATTCAGAAATTCTTTGGAAAAAGATTATTATTTAAATATTTTTATGAAAAAATGAATTAGTTGAAAGTGTGTAGCTTGCCTAGTTCCACGATAGGCGCCATCATGATCGGGGCGGTTTTGGGTCGTGACAAGTTGGTATCAGAGGCTAGGTTACATAGGTCTCACAAGTCACGGGCAGGTTTCGTAGAGTGTTGCAGATCGGTGCGGAGACGTCCGTACTTATCTTCGAGAGGCTGCAGAACCCTTAGGAAAATATCATATTCTTGAATTCTTGTCGTGCGAATCTATTGATTCTGGTAACTAAATATCTATTGTTTCATTCTCTCATAGATGGTGAGGACACGTGCTACCGTACAGGACGGCCAACCACCAGTTCAGCCCGCGAGGGGTCGAGACCGTAGTCGAGGCTGTGGTAGGGGTAGGGGTGTAGCCCGCACAATAGCCAGGGAAGTACCTATAGACCCTCCCTTTATTGCAGATCAGATCCCAGCCGCAGATGCTCTAGCGAGACTAGATCATGCACCGGCTATGACTATTATTATTCCAGGTCTTCAGGAGACCTTGGCTTAGATTTTGACAATGTGCACCTGACTTGCTTAGGCGGTCGCCGTTTCTGCTACAACACCTAATTCTTTGGCTAGGGGATGTACTCAAACTCCTGCCGCCCATACACCTGAGCAGGTTGTTCAGGGACTTCAGACACCGGAGGCACTTCTAGCCCAGCCTATTGCCCCTGCTCAGGATTTTGTGGTTCCAGTCATACCTGATGACGAGCAACGTAGGTTGGAGAGGTTTGGTTGACTTCAGACTCTGACTTTTAGTGGTGTAGAGGGCGAGGATGCCCAAGGTTTCTTGGATACGTGTCAGAGGATTCTCCGTACAACGGGTATTTTGGAGACCAATGGGGTCTCGTTTACTACCTTCCAGTTCTCGAGAGCTGCCTTTACTTGGTGGGAGTATTATGAGAGGTGTAGTCCTGTTCGTGCAATGCCCCTTACCTGACAAAATTTTTCCACTCTCTTCCTAGAGAAGTATGTGCTACAGTCCCATAGAGAGGAGCTGCACAGGCAATTCGAGAAGTTGCGTCAGGATGACATGACTGTGATGCAGTAAAAGATGATATTTTCAGAGCTAGTCCGTCATGACCTCTCGTATAAGATTTGGATTCTTATGACCAGAGAGAGGGGGTCAGGAGCCACTGTTGAGGATGTGGTTTACATTGCTTAGGAGATTGAGTCAGTTCGTCGCCCGAAGCGACTTGAGAGGGAGGCCAAGAAGCCTCGGGGATCTGCTAGTTATGGTGGTGTTCCTTCTGGAAGTGTTTACCTTGAAAATGGTATTAACAATTATATTTCATTTTTTGGTTCTAAAAATATGTGATTTATTTCAATAATAGTTGTTACGCAATAGATGCTAAGTTGAGTAAGAAAGTAAGTTATGCAAACCAAGATTGTCATAAGACTGGGCCTCGAGCTCGATGAAACATGGGGTCTCGAGGTTGGATTGTAAAACCCGATAATGGATAATAAGTAAAGAAACAGTTATGTCAGAGGCCTCGAGTATAGCCTTTTGCAGCTAATGATGAACAATAAATGAAAAACTATTAATGAAGAGAATATTCTATTGTATTGGATATTCATGTGTGTTACAAAATGACAAGGATCGTCTTTATATAGGAGGGGAGTCCCAACATAGTACATGTCTTATTATTACAAATAAGTGTTATTGGTACATTTGTGTAATGGATCAGTACGAATCCGTACTATTCTTACAGGCCTTGTTGACTCTGACCACATGTCGTTCGGAATTTCCCGCCTTTCCATGACGATCATCGATTCGTACTGCTCCGAGGTCGACCTGAATGAACCTTGGATATGATCCCTCGAGGGATGTACCTCGGGGCCAAACCTCAAATTCTTCTACGAGCTTCTCGAGGCCGGCCATGGAGTGTCACTGCGGCCTCAAAATGGGGCTCCCTGATTCTTGCCGTATACAGATAGTCCCCGCGTTTCTTAGAATTAAATGATAAGAAACGATCCTGAATTCTCGACTCCTCGATATCCTCATTGTGAGGTCAGCAACGTGAGATCATTAAATAATGTGAAATAAAGGTTGTATAGGGGTCTTTGCCGGCACAGTTTTCGAAAAGCCCACGAACTTCCTTTTGCCGCTTTTTCAACTCCTCTATTATGCTTAGATGAATCCTATAAATGCTTCACTCCTTTTCCTTTTACACTTTTACAGCATCTTAAAATCTTCAAATCATCATCAACATTATTCTGTTTTCAACCTCTTTTTGTGTTCATATCTGCATCAGATCTCTCTTCGTACTTCGAAATTTTATCACAACCATGGCAAAAACATCTAAAACGGTCCCTCAAAAAAAGAAACCCCTGCCTCATCACGCTCACCTAAGAGAAAAACAACATAACCTCCCCGTTTGAGGAGTGTATTCCTGGGCCCTTCGAGACATCCTCCGATGTGAGCCCATCTCCCGGTAGATTAGCTTAGTAACCAGCGTAAAGAAGGTAAAAATAGATTTCTGTTGGGGGAGGAAGTGCAAGTGGAGATCCCTTCATCATAAGAGGATATAACTACACACAAAGTTGGTTTCCTCATTGTGTACACTTATCCTTTCACCTTATGTCTCGTAGATTCTTCTTCCCCTCCAATGGACCCTGTGATCCTCGATTTTTTCCGACAATGAGTGACGCTTGGTAAAATTTATCCTTATTTCTGGAGAATCGTCTACTTGATTAGATATTTCTCTAACATAGTCTAGGGGATGAATTTGACCCTCGATTATCTGATTAGATTGTATAGAAACTGTAGCGTCGATCTGCCAAATCTTTTTTTGCCAGCATTGATGAAGATAAAAGTCAGGGGTGGATGAGATGCTTCATTTGAGTCTGGACTTCGGACCTCATCCCTGCCGAGAAGATGCTATTCTCTGAGAAATGGAATATTAGACGTAAGTGTCGTTAGCCCGAGCATGTTTTATCATCCGAATGCCCTCTTTTCCCCTTTTGAATTAGTTCCTTTCTTCCTTGAATTGATTCCCTTTTGGTTGCACAGGTACCGTGTGGTTCCCCGGCGGTCAAGGACCTACCAGGATGGGTTAATCTCTTAGACTCTGCCTTCTTATATGACAAGCGCGTTTGGCGTGATTTGGCCTAAACTCGATGGGAGGCTAAAAATCATGGTATGCTTTCACCATTGTCACTTCTAAATAGATTTCTTGTCGATATGTTTGATATTTTTGGCTTGTGCAGGCTTTGGCGAAGCCTTTCTAATGAGAACGCATCCTCCTGGCGAAGTTGAGACCCAAAAACCAGCCAAAGGGAAAAACAGAAAGAAAGAGACACCGGCAGAGTCCCTGAAACCAAAGAGGGCTAAGGCTGGGAAGCCCAGGGCCGATGCAATGGTCCAAACTCCGGTGTCTACTGAAAATCTTCGTGCCGAAGACGAAGACGATGATGATTTCCCACTAGTGTTTAGGGCAGAACTAGGCGCTAACGCTTCGAAGGTTGCTGGGCAGAAGATTTCCGAGTCAGAGGTGGCCGATGTGTGCCTACCTCGAATTGAAGAAACCCTCGAGGACGGTTTGAATGCATTCCGTGAGCTGACCAGTGAATAAGATACAACTTCTGCCGATGAGCACTTGGTTGGCGAACTCGGAGGTCCCAGCTCTAAGACTCTTCCAGGGTGAGACGAAGCCCCGATAGAGGTTGATGTCATAGGGGATCTTCCAACAGGCCGGTCGTTCTCTCCAGGAAAAATACGGGATGCCCAGAACATTAAGAGTCCCGATGTGGGAACATCCTAGGGAGAGAATGATGCATTTGGGGATTTTTTCACCGGTGTTGAAGAGGAGCTCGATCTCGACGCCCCAATTATTCTTGGGGAGGCTATGAAACTCCAAAAACAGGTATGTTCTTGACATAATACTTATACTTCGAAATTTGGTTTTTGTTTTTCTAAATTCTTGCCTTTGTGTTGCAGGTCACGATGATGTACGATCAGGATTTCTCCAAGATATAGGATGAACTGACCCATCGTGAGGAGGATTCCGAGAAAGTCACGTCGAAGTCGAATGAGCAAAAGAATCGATTCTCCCGAAAGGAGGAGGAGTTGAGTGACCTCCAAGCAGGTTTGGATAAAGCGCTCCACGAACAGGACAACTTCGCTGAACAGGAAGTTTCATATTCATGAGCTTTGCCCTTTGTTATTATAATATAGTGTTTATTACCCTGATTCAGCTCTTGCAGATTGAGAGAAAGGATGCCCTAGCGAGGCAGCTTCGAGGAGAGATTATGGCCAAAGATGCTTAGATCCTTGAGCTGAAGCGGCACAAGGATAGCATGGCCTCGGTGAGGGGTACTCTTCGGGAGGAGCTGGCCTCGACTAAGTATCTTCTTTAAGGTGCTATAGAGGAAGCTGACAAATATAAGGCGCCTCATGCTTAGTCGACTGTCGCGCTGTCCACGGCCAAGTCTGAAGCTGACACACTCTTATTCTCATATCGGGATGATGCGGCCGTAGAGAATGCTCGAGCTAGAGAGACCTCTGACGAAGCTGAGCTCAGGTTGACCCGTGCCCTTAGTTGTGTTCGATTAGAGACTCGGAGGTAGGCCTTCGAAGAAGTTCACGCCAAGGGTTTCAACCTCTATGACGAGATCGAGGAAGCGAAGGTCTCAGAAGAGGAGTTGGTAGCTTTGATCACTTCGGACGAGGGCTCGTCAAGTAAGGGCACTTTTGTTCTTTTTACTTCTTCTTCTTTTGTATGTGGGCTCTACGTGGGAGTTTTGTAATGCACTTTTGTAAATATATTTTTGGAATGCATAGGGTTTTCTCGTTTAATGTCTTCATAGCTTTTCCTTTTAGTGTTTATGCAAAATTTGAGCTCGAAATTTAATTTAACTCCTTCGAGATCGATCTTGGAGTAACAAGGACCCTTGAGATCGGGCTGCCCTGATTTCAGAAACATGCTTTCCCTAGGTAGGGTTGGTAAGGAATCAATTTGACTCCTTGATCCCTCGAACACTGTGTGGTGACGTGATTCCTTTGACATGATCGTGAAGTGATCAGAGTGGCCCCATCGTTATATTTCCCCCAAAGTCATAATTGCTTCATCACATCTAATTGGCTATCATAGTTAATGAATATTCACCGCTCTTCTTATATATACTTGTATTGGGAGCTTTATTGCTTTGCGCAATTTATCTTTCTCGATAGAGTTCTTTGTTGCACCAGTTCTTCTGCGATCTCAGTTTGAAACTTTTGCCGGAGTTTTCACCTCGCTCCCTTGTTTTGAATGATTATGGCTACTGTGTCTACATCCGCTCTTCAAAAAGAAGGAAGTACCTCGTCTGGTTCCCGCCGGGCCAGTGGTTCATCACCGGTGTTTGGCGAGCTAACCTCGAACTATTTTGTCTCGATGAAAGACTTTACGATAGGGAAATCTCTCAACATTCTGAGCCATCAAGAACAATCATCGAGGTTCATTCGTTAAATAGAAGAGAGACACCTCGAAGCTGTAAGGAGAGACTGCGGATGGGGAGAAAAGGTGATGCTGGAGACACCCTCCCGGGAAGAAGATATTATGGCCCATGTAGAGGGGTTTTTGAACGTATATATGTACCATTTTACATTGGGCCCTCTCGACGGACTCATGCTCGAGTTTTTTCAAATATATCACGTTACTTTTGTTCAGATCCATCCGTCTTTCTGGCGTATCGTGCTGATGATGAGGTTTTTTGCTAAGAAGGCTAGGCTCGATTTCAATCATTTCCACCTCGTGAGATTGTATCAGCCTTTGCATTATAGAGGTTTAATCACACTACAACGCTGGTCCACCAAGCCCTTTATCGATAGAGATGATGAGGAAATGGACCGAGGGTGGATGAGTCGGTTTCTTCGAGTGAGGAGTGTTGAAATCATTCCGGCGGATTTCCTGCCGTTCCCCGAGAAATGGAATTTCAAGCATAAGTGACATGCTGTACTTTATTTATTTTGTTCTCAGTGGAGATAGACTCCGTAAGAACATTTTATTTCCTTCTCCGCAGCTATCCCGTGGATGCCAAATGAGGTCCCCAATCTTAAGGGTTGCGTCCACAAACTGGCGGCCTCTTCGACTTATGTTGAACGCAAGTGTCAAGACTTGTCGAAGGGCTAATGGGAGGCTAAACACCGTAGTATGTTCTATGTAGTCCTTCTCTTGAGGAGTGTGTTCCCTTTCGTACACTAATTTATTGGTTGCAAGCATCAGCGAGTTTTCTGAGGTGAGACCGTCAACTTTCGAACAGGAGGAAAGCCCTTCGACTACCGAGCCAGGAAAATATAATAAGAGAAAGAGATCCTTGGAGAACGAGGATACTTATAGTAAAGTAGGGCCCACTCGGGGGCATGGGGAGGATGCATCCAGTGATGAAGACCTTATATTCATTGGTCGATCTGTGGATGGCAATGTGTGTGAAGAAAAGGTATCTTCTTGACATAATACTTATGCTTCGAACTTTGGATTTTGTTTTTTCTAAATTCTTCCCTTTGTGTTGCAGGTCACGATGCTTTACGACCATGCTTTCTCAAAGATAAAGGACAAACTGACCCATCGTAAGGAGGAGTCCGAGAAACTCACGTTGGAGTCGAATGAGCTAAAGACTCTATTCGGCCGGATGGAGGAAGAGTTGAGTGATCCCAAGAAGTGTTGGAGAAAGCGCTCCACGAACGGTCCAACTTTGTCGAATAGGTAGTTTGGTATTCATGAGCTTTGCCCTTTGTTATTATAACTTGGTTTTATTACCATGATTCAGCTCTTGCAGATTGAGCGAAAGGATGCCCTAGCGGGGCAGTTTTGGGAAGAGATTATGGCCAAAGATGCCGAGATCCTTTAGGTGAAGCGGCACAAGGATAGCGTGGCCTCAGATAGGGGTACTCTTCGGGAGGAGCTGTCCTCGACTAAGTGTCTTCTTAAAGGTTCTAGATAGGAGGCGGACAAATATAAGGCGCTTTATGCTGAGTTGACTGCCGTGTTGTCCACGGACAAGTCCTAAGCTGACGCACTCTTATTCTCATATCGGGAAGAAGCGACCGCGCTGAATGTTCGAGCCAAAGAGATATCTAAAGAAGCTGAGCTCAGGTTGACTCGTGCCCTTCGTCATGCTCGATTAGAGGCTCGTAGGCAAGCCTTCGAGGAAGTGCACACCAAAGGTTTTGACTTCACTGATGAGATCAAAGAAGAAAAGGTCTTGGAAGAGGAGTCGGAAGCTCTGAGCTCTTCGGACGAGGGCTCGTCAAGTGGCTCGGGAGTAGCGACGATGAAGAATAGGCAACTTTTGTTCTTTTTACTTGTTCTTTTTTTGAAATGCAAAGGATTTTCTCGTTTAATGTCTTCACAATTTTGGCTTTTAGTATTTATGCAAAAGTTGAGCTCGAAATTTAATCTAACTCCTTCGAGCTCGATCTTGGAGTAATAGGGACCCTTGAGATCGGGCTGCCCTGATTTCGAACACATGCTTTCCCTAAGTCGGCTTGGTAATGAATCGATTTGACTCCTCGATCCTCAATCACTATGTGGTGACATCATTCCTATGACATGACCCTGAAGCGACCGAAGTGGCCCCGTCGGTACATTTCCCTAAAAGTCCTAATTGCTTCGTCAGAACTGATTGCTATCAAAGTTAATGAATAGTCGTCGCTCTTTTTATATATAATTGCTTTCTCTTGTGGTAGGAGTTTTACTGCTTTGCGCAATTATCTTTCTCTATATAATTTTTTCTTGCACAAGTTCTTCTGCCATCTCTGTTTGAAACTTTCACCAGTGTTTTCACCTCGCTCCCTTATTTTAAAGGAGTTATGGCTACTGTGTCTACATCCGCTCATCAGAAAGAAGGAAGTCCCTCCTCTTCTTCCTGCCAGGCCTGTGGTACACCGCCGACGTTTGGCGAGCTAACCTCTAACTATTTTTTCTTGATGAAAGACTTTACGATAGAGAAACCAATCAACATTTCGAGCCATCTAGAACATGCATCGAGGTTCATTCGATCAATCAAAGAGAGACACCTCGAAGCTGTGAGGAAAGACTGCGGATGGGGAAAAAAGGTGATGCTACAGATACCCTCCAAGGAAGAAGATATTATAGCTCATGAAGAGGGGTTTTTGAACGTACATACGTACCATTTACATTGGCCCTCTCGACCGACTCGTGCTTGAGTTTTTTCAAAGATATAAATTTACTTTGGATCATATCCATCCGTATTTTTGGCAGATCGTGCTAATGATGAGGTTTTTTGCCGAGAAGGCTAGGCTAGAGATCAATCTTAGCCACCTCGCTAGATTGTATCGTCCTTTGCATTATCAAGGTTTAATCATACTACGGCTCCGTTCCACAAAGACCTTTATTTCCAGTGACGATGTGGACTGGAATTGAGGGTGGATGAGTCGGTTTGTTCGAGTGAGGACTGTTGACATCATTCCGATGGATTTCCTATCGTTCCTCGAGAAATGGAACTTCAGGCGTAAGTGACCTGTTGTACGTTATTTACTTTGTTCTTAATGGAGATAGAATCCGTAATAAACGTTTTCTTTCCTTCTCCACATCAATCCCGTTGATGCCAAATGAGGTCCCCGATTTTGCGGGTTGGGTCCGCAAACTGGCGGCCTCTTCGACTTATGATGAGCGCAAGTGGCGAGATTTTTCGAAGGGAAAATGGTAGGCTAAGAACCATGGTATGTGCTATGTAGTCATTTTCTCGAGGATTCCTTTCCTTTCCGTACACTAATTTATTGGTGTGATGACCCAAAAGGTTATCTTGTGTAATTTAGCAGAAACTGTGTTCCGAGGCCTCGACAGCCTCCGTTAATGTCACCTCGATGTGCTTGCATAGCCCAAGCGCGTAACCGGGAAGTTTTTATGTGGAAATTTGTAGAACTGTTGAATTTATGATAATTAATGGGATAAAGTTGACTTCGGTCAACATTTTTGGTAAACAGACCAGACCTGGACCCGCAATTTGACGGTCTCGGAGGGGTCCGTAGGAAAATAAGGGACGTGAGTGTATGCCTGAAATCGAATTCCGAGGTCCCAAGCCCAAGAAATGAATTTTTAATGAAAATTATTTTTTGAAAATAAGAAAGACTTTTGAAAATGAACTTTGATGTGAAATCTGTGTTACTGGGCCCGTATTATGGTTCCGGAGCCCGATCAGGTTTAATATATGTTATGCGAGTTATCTGTGAAATTTGGTTTAAAACAGACTTGGTTTGACGTGTTTCAGATTAAAGTTGGAGAATTTAGAAGTTTATGAAGTTTTAGAAAATTCTAAGGATTTTTTAGATTAATTCATTGTTTTGATGTTATTTTAGTGGATTAATTAGTCGAATAAGTTCGTAGGATGATTTTGAAGTCGTGTGTATATTTGGTGTCATTCCGAGTTGTATAGGTCAGTTCGACACCTTGTTTGCGAAGTCTAGAAAACTTAAAGTTCCTAAGTTTTGTTCTTGAGGTTTAGGGGTAAGATTTCGAGTTTTAGCATTTTTTGGGTGTTCCAAAGGCTCGAGCGAGTCCGTATTATGATTTGGGACTCGTTGGTATATTTGCACTAGGGCTAGGGTGGGCCAAGGTGCCTTCCAGGCACCTAACGAGGCAAAAAACCAGCAAAACAAAGCTCTTTGTGCACCTATTGTGGTGTGACCGCGGGTGTGGTTGCTCAGTCGCAGGTGCTGGACCGCTACTGCGGTCCCCATCATCGCAGGTGCGATCACCCAATGGCCTAGCCAATTATCGCAGGTGCGGAAAATATTCCACAGGAGCGGAGCCACAGGTGCGGTCTCCACTCCGCATGTGTGGGCCCAGGATCCCCAGCCCATTTATGCAGGCGCGAGACCGCAGGTGTGGTCCCCGAGCCGCATGTGCGGAATCACTGTGCAGGCAGTGTGTTTTGTATACGAGTTTTAAACCCATTTTTTTCATTTCTTTCTTCTTCCTTGGACGATTTTCCTCCATTGTTAAGGGATAACGACCTGATATTCTAAGGTAAGTGACCTCTACTCAACAAATTTGCTTCATGCATGGATTTCTAGCTTAATTAACTACATAAATTAGTGATAAAATCAAGAAAGTGGGTAGTAACGTAGAACTTGTAATCATTTGAGACTTTTCTGTGACTTGGCCATGAAATCAAGTAAGAATCATATATTAATGATCCTTAGGCTTTGGGTGAGTGTTCCCTTCGAGAATTATTCGAATCCGAGCGAGCGGGCCCGGGGTCAAATTTTGGAATTTTTGGAAGAATGCTACGAAATGGATAATTAGGCTATAGGGTCAATTCATTGAGTCGTTATTGATATACTTAAGTTAATTATGTCTAGATATTGTTGTTCCGGAGTTGAATTCGAGAGGGAATGCAGTGCTAGACGCTTGATTGGATTCTTGGGAATTGAGGTAAGTGTTTGGCCTAACCCTTGCTTGAGGGAATATGTGTTTAGATTATGTGCTACGTGTTATTATCATGTTAAATGTATAGGTGAGGTGAAGAGTACCTATACCTTGTTCTCAAGCATGCCCGTGAGTCATATCTTATGGTATATGTGCCTTTGTTCGATATCCACTATGTTATGAAGTAGTATCTACTTTTGGGAGATTATTCAATTGTTGGAAATATTTGGTTGAGAACACTATTGATTAGTTGTTTGGTGGAGGATCATTTTGGTTATGTTGTACGTTCAGTGACATTCGTTATAGCTGGGTCCTTTGCGGGGATGGTGATATTTCTATTGTTGTTCCATGGCCGGGATTGTGATATTTCTATTGTTGTTCCCTTGCCGGGATGTTGTAAATTATGTTTTGTATTGTGGTTCTTCAATGTCAAATTGTTGTTCTGATTATTGTTGGGAAAGGAATAATGTAAAGCACGAAGGGTGATGTCGTGCCATGATTCCTATTAAAAGCACGAAGGTTAATGTCGTGCCGATATAGCGAGGTAAAAACACGAATGGTGATGCCGTGCCAGAATTCATATTAAAAGCACAAAGGTTAATGTCATGCCAATGTAGTGAGGTAAAAGTACGAAAGGTGATATCGTGCCATGATTTATATTAAAAGCACGAAGGGTGATGTCGTGCACTTGTCTTCATGAGAATGAGAGTAAAGTACGAAGGGTGATGTCGTGCACTTGTTTATTCCCTGTTGTTATTTTGATACTAGTTGGTTACCAAGTTCTGTTAATAAGTGTTTTTCCCCCTTTGTACCCTGGCATGTTCTTCCCATAATTGTACTTTACTGTTACTTCTTGCCGTTATTTCTATTATATATTATTGAATTACATAGGTGTTTATTGTTTGTCGTGACCTAGCCTCGTCACTACTTCGCCGAGATTAGGCTCGGCACTTACTCAGTACATGGGGTCGGTTGTACTGATGCTACACCAGCACTTCTTTATGTTGTGTAGATTACGGTACCGGACCCGGTGGACAGTGACCGAGGGAGTGTCCTTAGCCCATAGGCGACACTGAGGTAGTCTTGTAGGCGTCCGCAGGCCTTGGCGTCACCTCCTGTCTTATTCCTCTTTATTTCTGTCTTCTCTTGTATTCCCGAGACAGTTGCATTGTTTGTTCAGACTTTGTTTGTAGTAAAAATTTTAGACTGTTCGTGAATTTGTGACACCAGTCTTGGGGGTATGTTTAAGGAGATCTTTTTCACGATTTATTTATTTAAGATGTTGAATTTTTTACCTTCCGCATTCCTCTTATCTATCTGTTCTTATATGTCACTTATAAAACTTTTAAACAACAAAGGAACAAATAAGGATAACTAGTAATGTTGGCTTGTCTAGCGAGTTCAATGTTAGACGCCATCACGGCTTGGAGATGGGATATCGGGTCGTGACAATTGGTTGCAGGCGTCGACGAGTTTTTTGAGGTGAGACCATCCCCTTTCGAGAAGGAGGAAAGGCCTTCGACTTTCGATACGGGAAAAGACAATAAGAGAAAAAGATCCTCGGAGGATGAGGTACTTATAGAAAAGCAAGGCCCGCCCGGGGGCGTAAGGAGGATGCATCTAGTGATGAAGACATTATATTTATTGGTTGATCTGTGGATGGCAACATGTGTGAAGAGGGAAGGACTATGTCCATGGCTCGAACCAGGAGACCTCCCTAGGTTGTTGAGCCTGCTGGGCTCGAGTCCCCTAACCTCGAGGGAGAGGTTTCACAAGAGAGGAGGGGCGAAGGTCCTTCATTACCTGATTTGGAAACTAGTTCTCGGATTTCGGGGAGAACTCCGAGGGAAATGGGCTCTGACGTGTCTCCTCCTAATCAGAGCGCCCCGGGTTGCTCTACCGTGGCTGATGGAACCGAGCCGGTAGATGTCAAATCGACCTTCGAGGAAGCTCACCGACTTTGCTTTATGGTGAGCTTTGAAGTCATAATAACTTTTCTAATTTCGTACTTCCTTGTTTTAAACTGAACTTTGTTTCTCGTGGGCCTTCGAATGGGGAGAAATTTCTCAAGCTTCTTGTTGATAAGAAAGAAAAAGAGGTGATACACCTTCGGTCGGAGTTGAACCGAAGTCATGATTACGAAGGCAACCTTGAAAAATAGGTAACCTCTATTTTTAGGGAATACAAGCTTCTTCTCCGATCTTTGGAAACTAATGTTCTGACATTTAAGTTGCAGAGAAACACCAAGACGTTGGAGCGCCTTCAGGGCGAGGTCAATCGGGTTATTTCTGAATACAATGAATTGAAGGCACATATAGATGCTCATGTTGCGGCCGAAAGGAACGCTTTGGCTAAGGCTTTCGCCCTCGAGATACAACTTCGTAATGCCCGAGAAAGCAACTTGGTCCAGACGAGCAAGATTGCTAGGCTTGAAACAGATCTTTTAAAGATGAAGGTTGACGTTGTGGATGCTCGAGCTGAAGCCGAAGAGGTCCGAGCAATAGGGCTTCTAAAGATAGAAGAGGACCAATGAATATGCCCAATGCATATCACATAGGAGATAAAGTAGGACAAAGCGGATGAGATCGATGCCAATTTTTTCATTTCCATTGAGGTCAATGTTGATGTTTTAAAATAACGAGGAAAAGGCCGCTGAGGGAGCTGGTCCTGAGCGGCCGATAAGAACATAACCCCCGAAGATAGATTAGGTCTTTCATCCTTGATTTGTATAAGGGGCTCCCTTTGGGGGCGTTGTATCTTTGAACTATCGTATATATATAAAAAAAAACTTTTGGTTTTCCCTTTATATACATTTTCACTTACTTGTGTCTTTGTTTATGTTTTGAGTTTTGATGTTTGCTGATAATTAGTCCGATATGTTGAACTTTAAGAAGACAGCCCCTAGGTTCTGCTTGATGAGTAATTGATAATAGTTGACCATTTAGGGCTCGATCCTCAAATCAAGTTTTTACTCGGGCTCATCGACCCTTAGTTTTTCAACATGTCGGCCCTTAGGATTGTTAGGCTAGCCCTTAGGCTCTTACGCGTTGGCCCTTAGGCTCTTTTTAGGTTGGGTCGATGCGATCTCTAGTATGGCTATAGTTTTCCCTCATTTTGGCTAAAGACTTTTGAAGTTCTGATCATGCCTTGGCATGTTTTGTGTTCGTCTTACTTATCGATGGCTCAGATAAGAACCTCGAGTATCAGTCGAGATGTGATGATGGTTGAGTACCTCGGGAGGTTCTTTAGAAGGCTGATTTTCAAAGCCTTTTCATTGAAGGCTGATTTTTTCGAAGCCTTTTTACTGAAGGCTAATTGTTTGGAAGCCTTTTTATTTTTTCGAGCTGATGTAATCGAAGCTCTTTTGCTTATGCCGAGGGTAGCCTAATTACCCAATTTTTTTCGATGGATTTTTGAAGTATTTGAAGGCCTTTAGTTTTATGGCGTTAGTCGGACATATCCGAGCCGTGTTAATTCGGTCGGAGCTTTTTATGACCTAGTGTTTATGTTCGGCCATAGCCTTTAGTCCCCGGGTGAGATAGCCTCGGCATCTATATCGAGGGTATGCCTTTTTAGGGGTCTTACAAGTTCGAGTATATAGCCTTGACCTTAATATCAGGGTTATGCCTTTTTAAGTTCTTATAAATTTTGGGCATTCCTCGTTGAGGTCTTACATATCCAATGTTTCCGCATTGAGGGCTTATGAATTTGATGTTGCCTCATTGAGTTCTTATACATTTGGCCATGCCTCGTTGAGGTCTTACAGATCCGATGTTTCCTCATTTAGGGCTTACGAGCTCGAAGTCGCCTCATATAGGTCTTACAAATTCGAGTTTTTGATGGCTCGATGAGCTGACTGTCGATGACAGTCCCCGAGTCCTCGAGGATTTCTTGCCCAAGAGCCGTTCTACATGAAAGCAGTAAACTTTTTTAAGTAATGAAGTGTTTTGACGGGCAGAGAGTCTCCTTTAATTACTTGATATATGTGTACATGTTAATGAATTCGGAGGCTCGAGTGTTCTACATGTACACGATTCATTTGACCGTTTGGCCCAATACAATATTCTCGTATCGAGGCCCTCTTAGGCATAACTTGATTTCTTTGAGGAGATAACTCTGAGGGTGATAACCCCCAGTATTCAAGGTTAATTTAGAGGTAGCCTTGAATACTTGTTGAGTTCTCCTTAGGTAGCATATAGATGTTACCTCATTAAAAACCTGGTCGGTAAAATCCGTTTGGCATAAAACCCGATCTCTGCGAAAAAGAGCGCAACACATGCTTTAAAACCCAAGGTCCTTGACCTGTAGGGTGCTTCTACTCCACTCAATAGAACATCTGCAATAAGTTAGTATAAAACACAAATGAAAAGGGAGAGGTTGTACCTTAGCAAAGATTGGGTTCGAGCCTCGAAATGTTTCGATTGCTTGCTCTAAGGACGTGGCACCGTCCTTTATTCACTCACTCGGGTGCATCCGAGAATGTAGGTTATGGGTGCTACTTGGTTGTTTTCTTGTCTTTCGTATCCTTCGATGTAGAGGGCGTTGATGACGGTGCCTTGTCACAAAAAATCAAAAAAATCATACTCGGGAAAATTCATAAAGCGGTTTATAATGGTAAAAATCCTATAATCCTCAGCAGAGTCGCCATGCTGTCGTGCCCCCTCTTTCCTAGCGGAGATCGGGTTTATGAAATTCGGTTGAGACAACTCTTTCCTTTTGGGAAAGGTTTTTTTTTAGAGTCGCCACATAACTATTTTTTAAAGGTGCGTTAGGACACCAAAGGGGTTCATTACAACTATGTTCTTAACCAGAGATAGGGTAAGGGCTTGAAATTATCCTAAGGGGAAGGTGTTAGGCACCCCTCAGGATCCACGACTGTGGTTCTCGGCCAAATAGCTTTTGTGAATTAGTACGGCTTAGCAAACAAGCAAATAAAGGCTCAAATAAGAAGGGATTTAAGTCTTAAGCATGCAGATGTTTGAAAATAGTAAAGAATGTTAGATTTTGGAAGGATTACGACGTAAGAATATAAAGGGTATCCTATGTTTATAATAATATGGATCAAATCAGTACAATAACCGGTAATCACTCCTGAAATAGGGGCTACACGTGGTATTAGAGTACCAGTCATCACATTCATATCTACCCTTTCCCACCCCGTGAAAGTAACTAAATCGAGTGTTGGTCAAAGACCTCTATTGCATGTTGTTACCCATCCCTACTTATCAGTCCCGGAGGAATTTAGGACTTCTATCCTATAAGGGAGGTGCTAGGAAGACCCTCAGGTTTAAAGGCGAAACACTAAGCGACAAACAAGAAATATATATGACTGCATTTAAGAAGGATAAACATACAAATAGGAAGAGGCTCAAGTACCTCCACATATAGTACACATAAACATCATGACTCATACACATTTAAGGTCCAGAATCAGTTTTAGATCCTAAGCATGGTATCTAAGTTATAACACGAAGACAGATTTATTGGACAACTCATAGAGGAAGTCATAATCAGGCTTGCCTACTGGTCTTAAACATGATGACAATTGAACACTAATCACAAAGGACAGTTCTGGTTTTATTCTTTATGGTTGATTACCTAAGACTTGCCTAGGCATGCAACGGTTGTATAACTTTGTTAAAAGGGTTTCAGATTACCAATCCGGAAGCATGTGATTCTAAGTATGTACAAAGGACTGATTGACAACCTATCAAGAACATGATATTGTTTAAGACATGTATATTTAAACTAGGTGTAGTTAAATGAGTATGGTTCTATAACGTGACGCCTAATGTAGAATGATGCATATGCAGTTAATAAAGCAGGATCTCTAAATGCATATAGAATCAGAGCATTATGCACAATTTCAGGAATAACACAGGTGACAGATTTTAATCGTTGTTTACCTAGAACAGGATCTCTACGTGTACAACATGATGAGACATGAATGCAAAGTACTGGTTATTAACATATTTTAACGCAGGATTTTCTAAGTGATATGATAGTGCGATGGACATGCTAAAAATAGTAAGTCTAAGTCCTAAGGAACATGATCTCTAATGCATGAAATGAGTCCTAAGCATGGTTTATACTGCGCAAGTAGGAATATAAACCTAATAACATGTTTTCTACCCTTTTAATAGCTAAAGCATGCATAGTCACCCCTTCCCTTTCCACTAGCCATGCCCAAAAGTTGTTTACAACAATTATTACATGCTATTTGCATGAATTACATAACTGAATAATGAAAAGAAGAAGTTACAACTATAGGGAGCCTACTAACAGGCCCAAAATATCCATAATTTCACAATGACACTGATGTTCATAGCCTTTCATATAATCCACGTGTGTCAGAGTTCCCAAAGGATCTCAAAGGATACCGGGCACTGCTCACATCCATATTTCCATAACCATACTGAGTAAGTGCAGTGTGGAAGAGACAACTCTAATGTGTCAGAGTTCAGAGGGATCTCGTATGGATCCCGAAGCAGTCACACATTAAAGGGGCATAACCTAGACTTCTAAGAGTATACGTGAGAGTGCTTGACATACTTTTGAGGGAGGTGAGTTTAAAAATAGTTTCTGAAAATTGCTTTAGAAAATGTTTTGAAAAGAAACAACGGAAGATTTCATTGTAACAGTTTGAAATGGAAGGGGACAAAACAATCAGAGTAACAACTAAAAAACAAACACAGAGCAAGAACAGAGTCATTTCAACAGACACAAACAGGGAAGAAGGGAGTTGAGGACCAATAAGATACACAAAGGTATAGATTTGCATACAAGTCAGCAGCAGATAAGTACTAAGGTATTAGCGCACCTAACAACCACATAAAACAGTCTCTTTATAAAGAGGTTCAGGGAAGAAACTAATAGAATCAGACTGAGAGGTGTGCTAGGGGAGATAACATGCTGAATTTAAGGGAGGATAGGGCAACTTAACAATATTACTAGTAAAGTGAAAGTAGACATGCTAATTACAGGGTACACATCAGAACCACAAGTAAAAGCATAGTAGAAATAGAAGGAACTGCAATACCAAATGAAACATGAGTTTTTGAAGATTTAAGTTAAACTGAAAACATACCAGTTAAAGGAAAATAAGAGATAGTGAAGAGAAATAGAGTGTATAATACTCAGTCTTGGCTTGCAGCCTACTGAGAATAGCAAATAGCCAGCAAGAATAACAAGAGAGAATATGTGCCTATGTAAGAGAGTTCAGAACAATATTTGTTCATGTTTGAGTTCTGTCTATGCTACAGTGTTTATAGTTTTTAAAACAAGTAAAGAAATAAGGCAAGAAGTACTAGTCTAACATAATTATGGAAATAATACCCAATCGGTATCAATTAGAGACATGGACTCCCCTTATGCAAAGGTGTAGATGGAGGTAGAGCTTAACCTCGAAAGGCAGAATGGTAGCCTTATGCAAAGATGCAAATGCAGATGGAGATAGTATTTAGTCTAGGAAGGAAGAATGGTAACCTTATGAAAAGATGCAAATGCAGATGGAGACAACGTTTAGGATCGGAAGGCAGAATGGTAGCCTTATGCTGATGTAGATGGAGGTAGAGCTTAACCTCAGAAGGAAGAATGGTATCCTTATGAAAGAAATAAAATTACAGTAGGAATTCTTAGCCGATGATGAATTGCGGCATTGTGATTATTGAGAGCATTGTGACTGCGGAGCATTGAGGCTGTGCGAACGTCGGCAAGTGCAACAGTTTTGGTGAGTAGTATTTTTGACAACGTTTGTCCCCTGGGCGAACAGTTCGTTTAGGGGTTTTGTAACCTTAGTTCCTGCAACCAAAGAAAGATCATGAGTTCTATAAAAGGGGGGGAGGGGGTTAGTCCGTATCCCCGCTGACTTTTCTTGATCTGATGATACGGTCGGTATTATTGGGGTAGTGTTGCTAAACAAAGTTGTTTCAAAAACAAAACATGCATGATTTTATAAAAGCATAATGTATAATTAAAAAATAATTTTGGGATGAACCGACGACCGTGACATGGCTCGGGACATTGAAATCTCTCCTGCAACGGATTTTTAAGGGTCCTTCTCTAAATTCTGCCCCAGTTTGATGGGTGAATGTCTCTGACTGTTGCTCGTGCGGTGATTGGCTGAACTTGCTTAAGAATTTTGAGTGTCCTCCTCAAAATTCTGCCCCAGTTTCCAATTGCAGGGAAACATGAAATTTATTGAATTGTGACCGAACCAATAGGGTTACGTACGTATCGACTCTTAAACGGGAATCAGGTCAGGCGTAGTTCGATTTACATCATTGAGAAAGCATAAAGATTACACATAGTAGAGTTTGACTGCATCTGAATTGATTGGCTTTGGCAAGAGTTCTCCCTCCATTTCTGCGAGTATAAGTACTCCCCCTCTCAGTACCCGGTGAACCATGCACGGACCCTGCCAGTTGGGAGGGAACTTCCCTTTGGCTTCGTCTTAATGTGGAAAGATCTTCTTCATCCCCAGCTGCCCCGGTGTGAACTGTCTAAGCTTGACTCTCATGTTGAAGGCTCGAGTCATTCTGTTCTGATAGAGTTGACCATGACAGACTGCATTCATCTCTTTTCGTCTATGAGGGCTAGTTGCTAATAACGGCTCTTTACCCATTCTGTGTCGCTAAGCTCAACTTCTTGTATTCTTAGAGATGGAATCTCAACTTCGGCAGGAATAACAACCTTAGTACCATAAACTAGCATAGAGGGATTTACCCTGTTGAGGTGCGAACTGTGGTGCAATATCCCAATATGGCAAATGATGACTTCTTGTGCCACTGCTTGTGCCTTTCTATCACCTTTCTTAATATCTTCTTGATGTTTTTGAATCTCCCAGTTTGATGATTTCAGTCTCATCCAGGTTGGACTTAGGTCTGTTCCCAAAATTCTCAACTTCTTTGACAATCTCGCTAGGTATGTCATCTTCTTCTCAATCCACGTCCGTTTGCTGCGTTGTCTCGTTGCATGTCACAGTGATCGGTTCATCAAGACAGGTAATAGAAATGTCGTATAGGTAAAGTAATGAGAGCAAAAATGATCGAAATAAATATTGATTCATTAGAAAAATTTAAAAATGCTTTTGATAAATTGAACGATTGTTTTGAACATTGAAGATATTATTGCAGGAATTAAAAATGCGAAAAAGGAAATCATTTTGTAAAGAAAAACAATTAATATCGCTCGCTTAAGCCTTGTTACCGTGATGCTCGTCGGGCTTTGGTTGTCCTGACAGTCCAATTCTTGAGGTACGTCCCTCTACTCACAGCCTGTATTGATGGGCCTTCCTCCCCATCCTCCTCGAGAATAATACAGTAGTCCATATCACTGTCCTCGAGAAATAAGTTCATCATTGTTGCAAGCGCTTATTCTTCATCTGATCCATAAATAACGTCGGCCTGTTGGAAGGTCTGCTCCAGATGCGGTATTGGTTTCTCCCAAGGGTATTCGTATCCCAAACCGAAAGTTGTGCCGTGCTTCTTTAGTTTGATAGGTCTGGAGATCCCCTGAAAGTTCGTTCCGAGCTCTTTACCTAGCTCGTACCCTCGCCAATTCATCATACTTGTGATGTTTCTATCCCACCATTTGTCTTTGTCGATACTGTTCACCAGTTCAATGTGGTGGTAAGTTTCTCCACCCAGCTTCCTTCTTCCTTAAATCACCAGAATAGTCTAGAGACTGTAAATAGGGTTGCTACCGTCACCATGAATTATCACCTCTTGGTGGTTCCACTTGAACTTCAATGTCTGATGTAGCATTGATGCTACGACCCAAACAACATGGACCCAGGGTCGTCCCAATAACAGATTGTAGAATGTTGGCACATCTATCACTTGGAAGTCCACCTCGAACAAGGTTGGCCCCATTTTGCAGGCATTGGCTGATCTCACCAATGGTGGACCTCTGAGATCCATCGAAGGCTTTCACGTTGTTCGTTCCATCCTTTATCTCATGCAGACCTTTACCAAATTTCTGGAGCGTTATCAATGGACATATGTTGAGACTGAAACCCCGTCAATCAGGATTCTGGTGATGAAATAATCTTCGCATTACACAGTGATGTGCAGTGCTTTGTTGTGGTCCAACCCTTCAGGAGGCAGCTCGTCCTCATGGAAAGTGATCTTGTGACTCTCCAATACTTGGCCCACCATATTACATATTTCATCACTAGTGATGTTGTTTGGAACATAGGCTTCGTTCATAAACATCAATAAAGTATTCCTGTGCGTCTCAAAATTATGCAGCAAAGAGAGCATGGATATTTGCGCTGGCGTTTTGTTCAGCTGGTCGATGACCAAATACTCCTTGGTATCTAGTTTCCTCCAAAGGTCGTCCGGACCTATCTCAATAATAGGAGGCTGATTGGAAGCCTGCCTACGGGATTCAGCCAGATGTTCAGGGGTACAGACTCTACCGGTTCTTGTCATACCCTGCGCTGCAACAACTTCTTCAGTCTTGAATTTGCCTTTCCTTCTTACCTCGGCTGCATAGTCCCATGGTACATCATTTTTATAGAAAGGTTGCGTGATCGATATCACCACCGTGATTGGTGCGGCTATCCTTACATCGAATGGAACAAGTGCCTGTTTGGTAAGGTGGCAACCTCAAATGGTGCGGGTGTATTTGCCGGAGACACGAACTCAACTTCAATCGATACTAGTGTCTTTGCAGGTGACGCTGCTTCAAACTCAAGAGGCATGGACATATTTACATCAGCATCCTCAAACGTTTGAATCTGGACTATGATCAGGTTGAGAGTGGCTGCAGGTTTCTTTGGATCATCTCCTCCTACGATCAACCTGATTGATTCCTCGGGGTCTCAATAATCTTCTATTTTAATCAAATGGATGCCTCCACCCTTATGGTCCGGAAGAGGATTGTTGGAGACATTTTGAGCAGATTCCTTTGATACGATGACCTTTTTCTCAATCAGGGATTGTATCTTGTCCTTCAAAGAGCGGCATTCATCGATGGTGTGCCCCTTCATGCCGGAGTAGTATGCACAGGACTTGTTTGGGTTAAAACCATTGAGAAGGATTCTCAGGGGTTGCAGCAGGGATGGTGGTGACATAACCAGCAGCTTTGAGCTTCTCATACATCTGGTCGATGGGTTCAGCAATGGCGGTATACTGTTTCAGAGGTCCACAATCAAAATTAGGACGAGGTCTAGGGAAGTTTTGACGAGTAGGGGGTGATTGGTAATGAGATGGCTGGGAATTGTAAGTGTGATAGACATGAGCGGGTTGTGAGTATCTGGGTCAAGTAGGTTGATATGTCGGTTGTGGAGGTGATCGATAAGTTGGTGGTGGAGGTCATTGATAAATGGGTGGTGGAGCTTGGTATGAGGGTGAGGGTGCTTGGTAATTTGGGGTTGGTTGATATGTGAGTGGAGGTGTTGGGTAAATTTGGTACTTGAGTGAGGATCTTGTTCCTTGTGCAACCATCACGACTCCTGCATCTTTTTTCTTAGACACACTACCAGACTGCAAAGCCTTGTTTTGTAGCTTGAAAGGCTTCAAAATTTGTGACCATACTACTCTTGATACCTTCTTCAATCCGTTCACCTAATTTGATAATGTCAGAGAACTTGTGGTTCTCAATCATCATCAACCGTTCATAGTACTACAGGTCCTGGTCCCGGAAAAATAACTTGATCATCTGATCCTCTTCTAAGGCAGGTCTAACCTTGGCAGCTTGGGACCTCCAACGGGTAGCGTACTCGCGAAATGTCTCTGTGAGCTTCTTTTTCAAATTATGAATATAGAACATGTGTGGTGCGTTCTCTTTGTTGAACTTGAATCTATCCATAAAGTCAAAGGTCATGCTCACCCAATTCGACCATTTCTTGGGATCTTGGTTCATGTACCAAGACAACGCATCTCCTTTCAATCTCCTCATGAACAACTTTATGCGGATCCTTTCATCCTTCCCTACTCCAACCAGCTTGTCACAATAAGTTCTCAGATGGACCCTTGGATCACCTGTACCTTCAAGCATTTCAAACTTAGGAGGTTTGTATCCCTCGGGAAATTCCACATCGGGCTGTATGCAGAGGTCTTCATAGTTCAACCCTTCCACTCCCTTGATTCCCTCGACGCCTTGAACCCGACTGGTCAACTTCCTAAGTTCCTCGGCCAAGTTCTTGATAAGCAGGTCCTTTTCGTCAGACTAAGGTGTGTATGTGATAGGGGGAGGTGAGTGTGGCATGGTCTCCACGTAGATGGGATTTTTATGGCGGTCTGGCGCATGAGTGTGGAAATGGTCATTTGTGGAGTTCTGAGGTTCTAGGATAAGCACTTGAGTGTTGTTTGGAGTATGGCAGGCATTGAATTGTGCTGCAAGCGTTTGGTTCCTTGGTGGGGTGGTGTGATGATGAGTTGTTGGATGATTTTGCTGCTTTGGGATGTTTTAAGGAGGTGTAGGATTCTAGATGTTGTCGTCTCGGACGTTGAGGGAGAATTACAGGTTTGCCAGATTCCGAACTTGATCAAGCTCTTCTTGAAACTTTGACAACTTCCGTTCCAGCTGCCATAGAGTTTCATTCTTAATGCGAATACCCAAGCCATTAGTGGCCTCTACCCGTTTAACCACATTCTCATATAGTTGTTGCCTGAATCTTCCATTTTCTTTTTTCCTTTGTTCTTGTAAGAGGAGGAGAGGGCGGAGGGCCCCAGGATCTTGTAAGATAGGATGATGATGCCAAAGTGCACGAAATAACCTTTGGGGAGGGGAATAAATAAATAAAGAAAGAGGAAAGAAAAAACAAACGGTACCCAAGTCAGTGAGGATTATGAACAGTATTGCGGTATTTAAACACATAGTGCAGGAACGTAAAACGTGTCCTATTTTGGGGACCTCTTTTGTGCCCGAGGTAGGCCTAGTGACAAATTGATTTGAAGAACTTAAGATGCTAAATGCCTCATTTTATTGATAAGAAAATAGACGAATCCTAAAATGACACTAAATAAATAGGAAGTAAAGGTCACTAATAGCCATTGACCTTATTACATTGATAAAGTAAAAGAAAGACATTCCTATCTACTCTGTCCTAGAAGGACCTTCCCCAGACTCGACATTCTTGCTTCCCTCGTACAATTTCCCAACTCGCAAAGTCCCAACAACAGGTATGCTCTGGCTAGATGTCCTCCTTTGGTCCCTTCAGTCTTTTGACAGTCTTCAATTCTTTTGAGAAATTTTTCCTCTAGCTCCACTATGCCTCACTCCAAATATACTAGCCTTTTGTTTGTGCTGATAGCCATATCTTTCCATTCCTTGATTTGTTTCTTTCTAGAATCATGTATTATCTTGTGCACCTGGTTGTTTTTGACTTGTTCCTTGGCCTTTTCATCTATAACCCTGTGGCCCTAAATGAACCCAGGCTCACTCAGACCACCCCAATTTTCTGCCAACCAACTAGAATAGAAAGGGGTACAACCAGCATGATTTCTGTCTGGCTCAACGGTGTCCTTCTCCATTACAATCTTGCAGTGCCACATGTGCTGCACTTGACACTTGTGAGGACTATCGTGATTTTGGAAGTCATCTCGAAGATGGCTCATCTTGACGATCCTGGGTATGACTTGCTTCCGACCTTCTTGCGTCATAACTCGAAGAGGGACGTAGGGTATGTTCCTCTTAGACCAATTAGTATTAGGAACGGTTCATCTCTGGAACGAGCGATGAACTCCTCTGTCGGAAAGCACTCGAACATCCACTGAACCTATTTTTCAGTTAGATTATCAAAGAGCTCGACCCACCCTTTGGCGTTCTCGGGCTGATTAAACATGTCGGGGATGTAATTCATTTTCTTTGGATGGTGGAAAGCGATGTGGTCATCCCAAACTCTTCGATGAATTTCTTGTCGGTATTCGCCCTTTTGGAGATGTTCCATGAGCCAAAGCTGAAGTAGTAGATTGCAGCCTTTGAAGTGCCTTGCCCCTTGTTGACACTTTTACAAGGCTCGATATATGTCTGTAGTGATCATGGGCACAATGCTGACGTTTTGCCCACGAATTCCTTCCATTAGTGTCTTGGTTACCATGGCCAATCTAGTGTGGATTCTCTCATTCTTTATTGGAAACACAATCAGACCTAAGAAGCAAAACTTGAAGATGAATAGTCTACGATGGATGTGTCCCAAGGATGTGATGGAAAACTCGTCGTGGTAGGTACGATATGATTTGTTGTGACCGTACCTTTTATACAAGTAGTCAAAAGGGATTTATGACTTCTTTAAGCATGCCGCTTCTGCATTCTTCTTCAGACCCATCATTTGAGGAAACATTTGCCTGTGCGGTTCTCAGGCATTAGCAACCCCAGGGTATCCCATACTAGGCCAGCCAGTCCTCCTATTTCCTCCAGCAAAGGTGTCATTTCAATGTCCCCAAAGCGGAACACGGACCTTTCACAATCCCAAAACAGGGTAGCAACCTCTATTATCATGTTGTTAGGCTAGATTTCTAGGAGAGATGGTAGATTGCCCAAGTATTTTCTGACGAGAGTTTTGTCACTAGAATGTAAATCTTGCCACCAAATTAGAAATCTTTGATGGATATTGGTGACCATACCGAATCTGGGGACTTCGTGCCTCATTTTTCTGCAAGGCAAACAAGGTTAGGCCCATACCCCCACCAGACTCGACTATTTAACATCAACAATTAGCATAAAACATTTAGTTCTCCAAATAAGTGCACAGAACGTGATGATGTCCGTTTGGGTTTAGGGAAACCTAGTTGTCTTTTAGATAAGGCAATCTTAAAATCTATCGTGCAGACCACACTTTAGCCTGGCTGGGCTTGACCATGATGCATGAAACAACATAACGAAGTAAGGTTTCTGTGGGGATTTAGACTGCTACCCTCGAGCGGACAACTCAAGGGGGAAAGGAACGGAATTGTTGACTGCACCGCTGATCGACTAGTTTTATCACAAATCAGACTTTCCGAATTTAGGGGGTAATAATATAGGAAGAGCGCAACCACTCATCAAGCGTTGCTATAGTATTTTGTTTGGCATGAGTGGAGTATGAATGTTGAGCATGATTATGCAATAATAAATAAGCATTAAAAACATGACGTCATGTATTTTCACGTTAGGAAAGCGGTAAATACAACACTTATGATTTAAAGCGGTTACAAAGGGAAAAAAAAAACATGTCAGTTTTGCTTTTCGGAAAGGGGAAAAGGAAAGGGTGCAAAATATCAAACAAAGCATACTCGGGCAAATTCACAAAGCAGTTTATAATGGTAAAAAGCCTATAATCCCTAGCAGAGTCGCCATGCTGTGGAGCCCCCTCTTTCCTCGCAGATATCGGGTTTATGAAATTCGGTTGAGACAATTCTTTCCTTTTGGGAAAGGGGTTTGTTTTTGAGAGTCTCCACCTAATGATTTTTTAAAGGTGCGTTCGGACACCAAATGGGTTCATTTAGAACTACGTTGTTAACCAGAGATAGGGTAAGGGCTTAAAATTATCCTAAGGGGAAGGTGTTAGGGACCTCTCTGTATCAACGAGTGTGGTTCCCGGCCAAACATCTTTTGTGAATTTGTACGGCTTATCAAAAAATAAAAATAAAGGCTCAAATAAGAGGGGATTTAAGTTTAAGCATGCAGATGTTTGAAAATAATAAATAAGGTGAGATTTTGAAAAGATTACGATCTAAGCATATAAAGGGTATCCTATATTTAGAATAATATTGATTACATCAGTACAATACCCGATAATCACTCCTCAAAGAGGGGCTACATATGGTATTAGCGTACATGTCATCATATCCTTATCTACCATTTCCCACCCCTTGAAAGTAACTAAATCGAGTGTTGGTCAACGACCTCTATTGCATGCTATTACTCGTCCCTTCCTATCAGTCCCGGAGGAATTTAGGACTTCTATCCTATAAGGGAGGTGCTAGGCAGACCCTGAGGTTTAAAGGCAAAACACTAAGCAACAAACAAGAAACATATAGGACTGCAATTAAGAGGCATAAACATAAAAACAGGAAAAGGCTCAAGTACCTCCACACATAGTACACATAAACAACATGACTCATACACAGTTAAGGTCCAGATTCAGTTTCAGATCCTAAGCATTGAATCTAAGTGATAACACGAAGACAGATTTATTGCATAACTCATAGAGGAAATCTTAATCAGACTTGCCTATTGGTTTTAAACATGCTGACAGTTGAACACTAATTACAAAGGACAGTTTTGGTTTTATTCTTTATGGCTGATTACCTAAGACATGCCTAAGCGTGTAGCAGTTGTACAACTTTGTTAAAAGGGTTTCCGATTACCAATCCTAATAGCATGTGATTCTAAGTGTGTAGAAAGGAGTGATTGACAGTCTATCTAGAACATGGGATTGTTTCAGACATGTATATTTAAAGTAGGTGTAGTTAAATGAGTACGATCCTATAACATGATGCCTAATGCAGAATGATGCATATGCAGTTGCTAAAGCAGGAACTTTAAATGCACATAGAATCATAGCATTATGCACACTTTCAGGAATAACACAGGTGCCAGATTATAATCGTTGTTTACCTAGAACAGGATCTCTACGTGTACAACATGATGAGACATGATTGCAAAGTACTGGTTATTAACATATTTTAACGCACGATTTTCTAAGTTATATGATAGTAAGATGGACAAGTTAAAAACAGTAAGTGTAAGTCCTAAGGAACATGATCTCTAATGCATAAATTATTCCAAAGCATGGTTTCCATTGCGCAAGTTGGAATATAAACCTATTAACATGATTTCTACCCTTTTAATAGCTAAAGCATGCATATTCACCCCTTCCCTTTCCACTATCCATCCCCAAAGATTTGTTTACAATAATTATTACAGGCTATTTGCATGAATTACATAACTGAATAATCAAAAGAAGAAGTTACACTGCGGGGAGCCTACCGACAGGCCCAAAATCTCCAGAATTTCTCAATGCCACTGATGTTCACATCCTTTCATATAATCCAGGTGTGTCAGAGTTCCCTAAGGATCTCAATGGATCCCGGGCACTGCTCACACCCATATTTCCATACCCATACTGAGTAAGTGCAGTGTGGAAGGGCCAACTCTAATGTGTCAGAGTTCAGAGGGATCTCGTAGGGATCCCAAAGCAGTCACACATTAAAGGGGTAGAACCTATACTTCTAAGAGTATACGTGAGAGTGCTTTTTAAATAAGTTTCGAAAATAATCAATGGAAGATTTCATTCTAACAATTTGAAAGGGAAGGGGACAGAACAAATCAGAGTAACAAATAAAAAACAAACATAGAGGAAGAACATAGTCATTTCAACAAATACAAACAAGGAAGAAGAGAGTTGTGGACAAAGAAGACACACATAGGTATAGCTTTGCGTACAAATTAGCACCATAGAATTACTAAGATATTACATCACCTAACAACCACAGAAACAGTTCCTTCATAAAGAGGTTCACGCCAGAAACTAACAGAATCATATTGAGGGGTGTGCTAGGGGAGATAACATGCTGAATCTAAGGGATGATAGGACAACTTAACCAGGTAACTAGTAAAGTGAAAGTAGCCATGCTAATTACAGGGTACATAACAGAACCATAAGTAAAAGCATAGTAGAAATAGAAGGAACTGCAACACCAAAAGAAACATGTTGTTTTGAAGCTTTAAGTTAAACTGAAAACATACCAATTAAAGGAGAATAAGTGCAGAGTGAATAGAAATAGAGTGTATAATACTCAGCCTTGGCTTGCAGCCGACTAAGAATAGCAAATAACTAGCAAGAATAACAAGAGAGAATATGTGTCTGTGTAAGAGAGTTGAGAACAGTATTTGTTCGTTTTTGAGTTATGTCTATGCTGTAATATTTATAGTTTTGAAAACGAGTAAAGAAATAAGGTAAGGAGTAATAGTCTAACATAATTATGGAAATAATACATAATCAGTATCAATTAGAGACCTGGACTCCCCTTAATTAGGGAGTTAAGTTCAAACGGGACCATTAGAGTTAAATAAGGGGAAGGAATCAATTATAAACTGATTTCACCCTAACAGGAGTAGTAAAAGCATGTAACATATTATAAAGACAAAATACATAATGTCTCAAGTAAAGACAATATATATTGCACATTCAAAAATATTTTTATGCACATAAATAAAGTAGAATACAATTTAGTTCTAAAAAAATCAATCAAAGAATCATATACGAGACTAAAAACCACAAGGAATCAGTGCTAATGAAGGAAAGCATCCCACGAATAAGGAAGTAATTCAAAATCAGTAAAAATCTCTAAGGAAAACATATACAAAATCATAAATTCGAAGAGACGCACATAATCATGAGAGTATTAGGTAAGCTATTAATAATCAGTCTTATTTAACACAAATATGCACGGAAATCAGAGAACCCTAAGCAAGAAAATCGCAGAAACAATAGAGAATTAAAACCCTAGGAACAAAATTAAAGCATAGAACTCAGAGAATACATTGACAGTTCCACAAGAGACGAGCACACATAAACACATAATCAAAGACGGGCTAGAAAAAATTAGGGCTTTTCAACATATTAACTCAGACAACAAGGAATCATAAGAAAATCGGTCAAAAACTCTGTAGAAATCCTTAAGAATTAGAAGAAAACCGTTTTAAAAAGGGGGGTGAAGAAACTCTAACTTTAGAGTGAGGAAATGCAAACAAAGGTTATTTCGAGGAAAACATATGAAAAAATAAAAGAGGATTAGATCTGTCACGTATCTGAAAAGATCGGACAATTTAAATCTAGGGTTTCCAGAGAAAACCCAAAAAGAGAAGAGGTTTAGATATTACCGGTGTTTGGGGCCGGAAAATGCAAAAACCTTACTCGAACGGCCATAGGAGGCCAGAAAACATGGCAGGAGATGGCCGGAGAAGGGAGGACATAGGTTTAGCAGGTGCAGAGTTTGGAGAGATATGAGAGATATGAGAGAGTTGATACTGCGGAGGATGAGAGGGAAAATGAGAAGGGGGGGGGGGTAGTTATTAGGGATTAATTAAGGCAAGGAGCAATCTGCATCGTTGATTTGAATTAATCAACGGCTCAGATCGAACGAGGGGTTGGGCCGGGTAGGATTTTAGGTTTGGGTTGGGTAACTGGGCTAATTAATTAGGTTAGGGGTCCAGATTAATTAGTCTAGAATTAAAAAATAAAAGTGGCTAATTGTTAAATACCCCATAAAATAGATAAATAATTTATAAAAATGGCTAATAATTATAAAAAATGAATTGATGCTTAATTGAGTAAAATTAAATTAATTAACTAATATTGAAATATAAAATGACTAACTATTGAATAAATATGGTATAAAATGTACATTTAGGCTATAATAGCAAAAATTGTTTTAATTATAGCTAAATAATGCCAAATTGGCTAATTTGTGAAATAATTGAATCGTAATAGGATTAAAATGATATATTGAGCTAGGAAATATTTTGAAATCATTTATAATATAATTTATGAATAATTATTGAATTTAAAATACTGAATAAATTGGAAAGGAAATTAATAAAATATGGGAAAATTATGGAAAAATACTAGTTATTATTGAAGTGATGTTGACGGCACATATGCAAATTTTAAAATAGTTTGAGGAAAAATTGGGTATCAACACCTGTCGAACCCCGATTTTGCTCATTAGTCCTCGAGGACCTTGGACTCGATCGATCGTTCAATCGCTTCGGGGTATGTTGCGCTTGTGGCATTTCTTCGATCTTCTACATACGGTTGGTATATTTCTTTGCTTGGCCTCAATTCCGTTTATGTAAATCTAGATTCCTTTGCCAAGAGCATGCTTGGGTATACCGAGCACGTAGGGGCTCCTAATTGGTCGTCCTCGATCTTGATCTTTGATTGATACCTGTTGTGTACATCCCCCCAAGTTACGGTGGAATGCTCAACCAAATTTTTCTTTAGCTGCTTCGAAGCTACCGAGCTCCGTCGTTCAAGCCCTGAGTGAAGGCTTGCACTACCCATTCGCTCGTTTTCTCCATTTGAAAGAGAGATACAAATTCCTTTAGCATCTCATTCTGTCTCTGCTTAAGTTTGAAGACATCAGACTTCCTCGTGGCGACATTGATGGAACTGGCATGTGCCTTTACAAGGGAGTCCGCTGACATGGTGAAAAAATCGATTGAGTTCGGGGGTAGGTGATGATACCACATCATGGCCCCCTTCGACAGCGTTTCTCCCAATTTTTTCAACAAGATGGATTCAATCTCATCATCATTTAGGCCATTTCCTTTTACATCACAAGTTCAAGCAGTGATGTGCTCATTGGGGTCCGTGGTTCCATTATACTTGGGGATATCAGGCATCCTGAATTCCTCCAGGATAGGCTTCGGAGTCGCACTCGATGGAATGGATTCTGCACGAAATTCTTTGAATCTACACCCTTCAGAATCGAGGGTGCGCCCGGGATCTGATCGACCATCGAATTATAGGTCTCCACCTGTTTATCATTAGCGTATATTTTCTTTTCCCCTGATTCAATCCTTTTAGTAAGGTTCTCGAGCATCTTCATAATAGTAGGGTCTACTGCTGACCCGTTGTCGTTCGATCTCTTTGGTGCCTGCTCGAGTCGAATAGCCGTTTCCGGTGCTACAGTGCTTGGAGTTTTTTGGTGACTTTGCAGCTGAGCAATAACTACCTGTTGTGCTTGTAGCATCTCAAAAATTATTTGTAGGCTTATTTCCCTTTCCTCCCGAGCAGGAGTTCTCTGCGCTGCATGTTGGTCTCCTCCGCGCACACTTCGGTCTGCATGAAAGGTTACATCAACATGTTCAGAATTGTGTGAGCCCACTTTGACGAGGATTTGTGCTTGTGCCACCCTTGGGTTTTGCAGTGGTACACCAGCGCCTGATGCAGCTGCACCATTTCCTCCATGATCCTTAGGACCATTGGTTTCGTGTGCATTAACTGAGTTACACATTTCATGATCTTAAATAAAAGATTCATGGACAAGAAAAAGTGAGAAAATTAACTTGTGTTTTCATAAAAGCAACACTAAAAAAATCACTATTATTTTTAGCCCCACGGTGGGCGCCAAACTGTTTACCTTGAAAATGGTATTAATAATTATATTTGATTTTGTGGTTCTAAAAATATATGATTTATTTCAATACTAGTTGTTAGGAAATAGATGCTAAGTGTGAGTAAGAAAGTAAGTTATGCAAACCAATATTGTCACAAGATTAGGCCTCGAGGTTGGATTATAGCACCCGATAATGGATAATAAGTAAAGAAACAGTGATGTTAGAGGCCTCGAGGATATCCTTCTGCGACTAATAATGAGCAATAAATAAAGAACTATTAATGAAGACAATAAATGAAGCATAATAAATATATAGAGTAATTGTTTAGCAAGTTCTAATAGGGAAAGCAGAGAATGTTCTATTGTAATGAATATTCATGTGTGTTACAAAATTAGAAGGGTCTCCTTTATATAGGAGGGGGAGTCCCAACACAGTACCTGTCTAATTATTACAAAGAAGTGCTATTGGTACACTTGTGTAATGGCTCAGTACGAACCTGTACTATTCTTGAAGGCCTTGTCGGCTCTTACCACGTGTCCTTCGGAATTTTCCGCATTTTCATGACGAACATCGATTTGTACTGCTCTAAGGTGGACCTCAATGAATCTTCGGTATGCTCCTTCAAGGGATGCACCTCGGGGCCAAACTTCAAATTCTTCTTTAAGCTTATCGAGGTCGGGCATGGAGTGTCACAATGGCCTCAAAATCGGGCTTCCTGATTTTAGCCGTATACAGGAGGTTAGTTTCAGTACGATAGAGGTCGTCTGTTCAGGCATGCTCAATCAACCTGTCTAGGTCACCGTGGTGGATCATCTGGCCATGGTCCTCACATTTCCCACCAGGTTCATTCATCTCTCAGTGCCCTCCTAGCTCAGAGTTCGATTCATGCACCATCAGCTCAGGGTTCATCTATGCCTGGTTCTTCTAGTGGGTATCCCATTTCTCGGGGCTCCCTTTAATCCCGACCGCCATTTGCCGAGCCTGACTTTTTTTGAGTATGGAGATTTGGGTTATATCAAGAGATTTTTCCCCCGCCATACGGGAGGTTCATCCCAGTACAGGAATCACCCTTCAGCTTCAGCACCATTCACTTCACCACCCGCCCAGCCAGCTAGGGGTGGGGGTTAGTCAACTTGAGGTCACCCTAGAGGGTGAGGTCGATACGGTGGTGGTTAGGCCTATTTTTATGCACTCCCAGCCATAACAGATGCTATGGCTTCAGATGCCGTGATTACAAGTATTATTTCATTCTATCACCGAGATGCCTCCGTCTTATTTTACCCTGTTTCACATATTCCTATGTTTCGTCATATTTTCTCATTTTCTAGATATGCCCCGTGAGTCCTTAGTTACAACTGTTCATGTGTCTACTCCTGTAGGTGATACTATTATTGTGGACCGCGTGTATCAGTCATGTGTGGTGTCTATTGGGAGTCTGAAGACCTGAGTGGATTTGTTATTGCTCAGCATGGTTGACTTCGATGGATATTGGGCATGGATTATCTATCTCTATGTCATGTTGTTCTAGATTGTCACGCTAAGACGTGACCTTACCGATGCCGGGATTTTCGAGGGTTGAGTAGAGTGGTTCCATAGATTATGTGCCTACCAGGGTTATTTCATACCTGAAGGTTCAGCGTATGGTTGAGAAAGGCTGCTTATCTTATTTGGAATTTGCGAGGGATGTCAGTGCAGAGGCTCCCACTATTGATTATGTTCCTGTAGTCCGTGATTTTCCATATATGTTTACTGTAGACCTGCTGGGCATGCCGCATGACAGGGATATCGACTTTGGTATCGATTTAGTTCCAGACACTCAGCATATTTCTATTCCAATGTATCGTACGACACTGGCGGAGTTGAAGGAATTGAAAGAGCAGCTTCAGGAACTCCTAGATAAGGGGTTTATTCGGCCTAGCGTGTCACCTTGGGGTGCCCCGATTATATTTGTGAAGAAGAAGGATGGTTCCATGAGAATGTGTATTAATTACAGGCATTTGAACAAGGTCATAGTAAAGAACAAGTATCTTTAGCCTCTTATCGATGATTTATTTGAATAGCTTCAAAGAGCGAGGGTGTTCTCTAAGATTGATTTGAGGTCAGGGTATCATCAACTGAAGATTCAGAATTTGGATATTCCTAAGACTGCTTTCAAGACCTGTTATGGCCATTATGAGTTCTTGGTGATCTCTTTTGGGTTGACCAATACCCCATCAACGTTCATGCATTTGATGAATAGTGTATTCCAGCCGTATTTGAATTCCTTCATTATTGTGTGCATTAATGACATCCTGCTGTACTCTCGTAGCCAGAAGGAGCATACTCAGCATTTGAGGGTTGTGTTGCAAAGATTGATAAAAGAGAATTTCTTTATGCAAAGTTCTCCAAGTGTGAGTTTTGGCTTGGCTCGGTAGCATTATTGGGACACGTGGTCTTCATTGAGGATATTCAGGTGCGTATGAAGAAGATAGAGGCGGTGCAGAGTTGGCCCAGACCGTCCTCAGCTACGGAGATTCGGAGCTTCCTTGGTTTGCGGGATATTACCGTCGCTTTGTGGAGGGATTTTATTCTATTGCCTTTCCCTTGATAAAATTGACCCAGAAGGGTGCTTCGTTCAGGTGGTCAGATGAGTGTGAGGAGAGATTTTAGAAGCTCAAGTCTTCCTTGACCACAACCCTAGTGTTAGTTTTTCCATCACCGTCAAGTTCTAATACCGTGTATTGTGATGCCTCGACGATAGGCATTGGTTGTGTTTTGATGCAGAAGGGTAGGTTGATTTCCTACATTTCGCGCCACTTGAAGACCCGTGAGAAGAATTATCTGGTGCATGATCTTGAGTTAGCAGCAATTGTTCACGCCTTAAAGATTTGTCGTCATTATTTGTATGGGTTCATTTTGAGATTTATACTGATCACCAGAGTCTGCATCATGTGTTTAAGCAGTAGGACCTTAATTTGCATCAGCGGAAGTGGTTGGAGCTTCCCAAGCACTATGATATCACTATTTATACTATCCGAGGAAGGCCAATATGGTGGGCGATGTCTTGAGTCGTCGGGCGAGGTGATGACAGGTATGTGACAATTGGTGATGATTATGTGATGAGGATGCATGGACGGATATGCGTTCCTAATGTAGGTAGGCTTTGGGAGTTAATTCTTGAGGAGGCCCATAGTTCGCGGTATTCCATCATTATTGGTTGAGGTAGATAAAGAAGGATATCATTGGATTTGTAGCTCGGTGTTGCAACTGTCAGCAAGTTAAGTATAAGCATCAGAGACCAGGTGGCTTGCTTCAGAGACTAGATATTCCGGAGTGGAAGTGGGAGCGGATCGCCATGGACTTTATAGTTGGGCTCCGACGGACTTCGAGGAAGTTCGATGCTATTTGGGTTATTTTGGATCGACTGACCAAATCAGCACACTTCACTCCTGTTGGTACTACTTACACTTCGAAGCGGTTAGCTGTGATTTATATTTGAGATATTGTTCGTCTGCATGGCGTCCTAGTTTCCATCATTTCTGATGGAGGTACTCAGTTCACAGCAGTTTTGGAAGGCCGTGCAGCACGGGTTGGGTACACAGGTTGATTTGAGCATAACCTTACACCCTCAAACAGACGTTCAGTCAGAGCGCAATATTCAGATACTGGAGGACACGTTTCTTGCATGTGTCATTGATTTTGGGGGTTCATTGGACCAGTTTCTGCCTCTCGTGGAGTTTGCATATAATAATAGTTATCAAACGAGTATTCAGATGGCCCCATACGAGGCTTTATATGGAAGGAGATGTAGATCTCCGGTTGGTTGGTTTGGCCGCTTAGGTACAGATTTGGTGCAGGATGCTTTCGATAAGGTGAAGTTGATTCAGGAGCGGCTTCGCATGGCGCAATCTAGGCACAAGATCTATGTGGACAGAAAGGTTCGTGATGTATCTTTAATGATTGGGGAGAGGGTTTTGCTGAAGGTGTCACCCATGAAGGCTGTTATGCGGTTTGGGAAGAGGGGCAAGTTGATCCCCCGATTCACTAGGCCTTTTGAGGTGCTTCAGAGGGTAGGGGAGGTGGGTGATAGGCTTGCTTTGCCATCAGCTTGTCAAGTGTGCATCCGGTAATGTTTTCATGCTTCAGAAGTATGTTGGCAACCCATCCCATGTTTTGGACATCAACACGGTTCAGTTTGAGGGTGATATGACCTATGATATGGAGCCAGTGGCTATTTTGGATCGGCAGGTTCGCAAGTTGAGGTCAAAGGATATAACTTAAGTTAAGGAGCAGTGGAGAGGGAAACATGTGTAGGAGGCCACTTGGGAGACCGAGCGGGAGATGCGGAGCAAATATCCACACCTGTTTGAGACTCCATGTATGTTTCTAGACTCGTTTAAGGACAAATGTTTGTTTAAGAGGGGGAGGATGTAACGACCCGGCCGGTCGTTAGGAGAGTTATAGCCCCATTTCCCCAATTACTACTTCTTTATGTGTTATTCATCTTTATTATGTTGCATCGGGTTGATTGGTTCGGGTGCGGAGTGGTTTTGGAGTGGAATGAGACACTTAGTCTCTTAATTAGGAATTTAAGATGGAAAAGTCAATCGAAAGTTGACATGACTAAATGATCTCGGATTGGAGTTTTTATGGTTCAGATAGTTCCGTTAGGTGATTTTGGACTCAGGAGTGTGTTCAGAATGTAATTTTGAGGTCTGTGGTAGAATTAGGTTTGAATTAGCAAAATTAGAAATGTGAAGATTTCCGGTCGGCAGTGGAAAATTAAATATGAGGGTCGGAATGGAATTTTGGAAGTTACAGTAGGTGCGTAGAGTCATTTGTGATGCGTGTGCAAGATTTTAGGTTATTCGGACGTGGTTTGGTAGGTTTCGACATCGTTGGCGAATTTTGGAAGTTTAGAAATCCTTAGGCTTGACGTCGGGGTTCAATGTTTTGTTGTTTTGGGTGTTCTGAAGGTTCGACTAAGTTCGTATATTGCTATGTGATGTATTGGTGTAATTGGCCGAGGTCCGAGGGCCTCTGGATGATTTAGGATGGTTAACGGGGAGTTTGGAGACGTAGCTTAGCAGTTGGTGCTGCTATTTTTGGTGTTCCGCACCTGCGGAAGAGGGGGTGCAGGTATAGAGGTTGCATGTGTGAATATGGCTCGCAGATGCGGAGATGGAGGTTTGGGGGATTGATCGCAGATGCGAAGGTTTGGTCGAAACTGTGGGGCCGTAGGTGCGAAGGTGTGATCGCAGATGCAGAGTTTCGAGGATTAAGTAAAATCCTGACATGCGATGGATTTTCCGCAGGTGCGGCATTACAAGTGCGACTGAAGGACCGTAGGTGCGGAAGTGTTGGGGAGAAAGTATAAAAGGAACACTTCGCTAATTTTGGGCATTTCATCACAAACTCTCTTCGTTTTTGAAGCTTTTGGAGAGTTTTGAAGAGGGAACCAAGGAGGATTTTGTTGAGGTAAGTTATCTGAACTTAATACTAAAAATTATGATGATTTTCAGTTGTTTAGGCTTGAAATTTTTAGAAATTAGGGGTGAATTGAGAAAATTAGGGCTTGAAATTGGAGAGTTTGATTTGGGGAATTGAGGGTTCAAATGAGGTCGGATTTTGGTAAATTTGTTATGAACGGACTCGTGAGTGAAAGAGGTTTCTAGTTTTGTGATTTTTATTTGATTCTGAGACATGTGCTCAGGGAACTGGTTTGACCAATTTTGGGATTTGTGGTTTAATTTGATAATTTTTGTGTGGGCTTTATTCATTTAGCGTATACTACTGATTTTTTATATATTGAGAGCGTTTGGTGGCCGATTCGAGCGAAAAGGGAATTGCGGAGTAGTGTTTTGGCTTAATTGAGGTAAGTAAAGCTTCCAAACTTGGTTCTGAAGGTTCGAAACCCAGTGCTACGTGTTATGTGAGTAGTAATGAGGAGATGCACATGCCAAGTGACGGGCGTGCAGGCGTGCACCTTCAGAATTGTGGCCTAGTTCATCCCATGGAACTATTTAATGGTTCTTTATTATTGATATCCGTATTTTTATTATGTGATTAAGAAAATGTGTTTTAAATCATTTGAGATATCGTGTTAGGGCTGCACGCCGATACTGTTAGGACCCGGGTGGTCGTTTCTGGCTGTCATATCATTAGCTTTATTGATATTCTATACTCAGTCTTAATCATGCATATCATATCATGTCTCAGTCTTAGATATTACTGTTTGGCACATCACATCGTTGTTTCAGACTAGTTTTATGGAATCGTGAGTTCGTGTGTGTGAGATTGGAGAGTGATGACTTAGTGAGGATGAGAGCCTGATGACGAGTGGCGCTTATGGGATCGGGCTGCACGCCACAACGGATATGTTGATGATTATGATAGCACTTGGGTTGTAGGATCCCCTCCGGAATTTGTGACACACCCCTAGTGAGCGCAAATGATACTTTGAGGGATGGATCTTCCCTGGGCATGGATCTTGTCTGAAGTATTTATACTAGGAGATGGACCTTCTCCATAGAGCTGGAATAGCCTTCCTCGGTATTGAGCGAATATTGTCGATGATGTGTATATATTCCGGGATGAATATTCCCTGGGTCGGATGGCCATATACAATACCGAGTGGTTTAGCACTGCGAGCGGATGTACTCTATTCAGACTTGCATTTGTTTTACTCCCTGAGCTTAACACTTGAATAGAAGCATATCTACTTTACTAATGGTTTTAAATTTTTTTATATGTTGAGGTTTAGTCCATCACTACCTCTCAGCCCGTAATTTTTTCATGTTACTTACTAAGTTGGTGTACTCACGTTACCCCTGCACCTTGTGTGCAGGTCCAGGTACCCCAGGTCCCGGCAGCGGTTGTTGACCATTTCTGTGCAGATACTCAGCCGGAGATAGAGAGGTAGATGACAGGCGATCGCAGCCCCCTCTTCTCCTTCCCTATCTTCCATTTAGCGTATTTTTATTATTTCTAGACAATTGTTGTATTATTATATTTCAGATTTGTAGTAGTATTGGCTCGTGACTTAGTGACACCCGGTGTTGGAATTTTATTTCTGTAATTTTTATTTTGTATTTAAGTCATTTATTAAGAACTACTATGGAAAACGATTATTATGTAAATATTCTTATGAAAAAACCGAATTGTTTAAAAGTGTGTGGCTCGCGTAGTTCCACGATAGGTGCCATCACGACCGGGTTGGTTTCGGGTCATGACAGGTCATTTCTTGATGTCATCTCACTAGTTACATTGATATTTTGTACTCAGTCATATTCATGCATTCATATCATATCTCAGTCTCAGTTTTGCTTATTGATACATCATATCATCGTTGTCGGAGAGTGAGACTGGAGAGGGTGATTGTTGAGTGAGGCTGAGAGCCTGATTGGGCTGCACGCCGCAACATGTTATATTGATTTATGCTTGGTTCTGGCTTTTGATAGCACTTGGGCTGTAGGAGCCCCTCCGGAGTGTGTACACACCCCTAGTGAGCACGATTGATAATACTGAGGGAAGGATCTTCCCTACACATGGATCTTGTCCGAAGCATTATATACTTGGTAATGGATCTTCTCTATGGGGCTGGATTGGCCTTAATCGGTACTGAGTGATTGATGATCAGTGATGTATATACTTCGGGATGGACCTTCCCTGGGCCGTATACAGTACCGAGTGGTTGAGTATTGATGTGGAGATGGATCATCACCATGTGGATGGATTGTCTTTCCTTGATACTGAGTGATTGATGATCAGTGATGTATATACTCCGGGATGGTTCTTCCCTGGGCCGTATGGGCCATATACAGTACTGAGTGGTTGAGCATTGATGAGTGGAAAGAGTGAGATAGTGAGATTGAGCTGAGAGTGTGAGTACACAATTCATCTCTGGGATACATGTCATTGGCATGCATACATGACGTACATGCATAGATGAATTTTTCGCATCTTGTATAGTATGACGTCATTCATGATTTTCACACATTTGTATGTGGGCATAGAGAGGGATTTTATACTCGTTATTGGGAAAGTAAATTGAAGCTTCTCGCTTATCGGTGAAAGGATTTTGAGAAAAATCATAGTTTACAAACTTACATGTATTTTTGGAAATTTTAGCGAAAGAGTTGAATTTTTACTAAGATACTTGAAAAGCATACCTATTTTTCAGGAATTGTGAACGAGTTGAGTATTTTTACTCCTGAGATAAATCTATTATACTTGCATTTGTGTTCTTATGAATTGTTGTGGAAATATTGGTGTTGGACCCGATCCGGTGTAAGCTTGTCATTGCTTTCAATCTAAGGTTAGGTTCGTTACTTACTGAGTACATGGTGTTGGTTGTACTGATACTACACTTTTGCACATTGTGTGAAGATGTTGGCTTCAGTTGTTGCTGTGTTCGAGGGTTGCTAGATTTAAAGATTTGCCAGGGTCTATGATGTAGCTGACTTTGTTGTTCGGGGTAGCCTTAGATTAAATTGTGTTGTTTATGTACTATTTAAACAGACTATGTACTTATTTATCTCCGCCTGTAAACTATATTCTTAGAAGCTCATGATTTGTACTACCAATCCTTGGGAAATGTAATAGATTCAGATAATCTATTTTGTTTAATTGACTTGGTAAGATTATTGAAATTTGATAGTTATTAGTTGGCTTACCTAGCAGGTTGGGTCAGGTGCCATCAAGACTAGCAGATATTGGGTCGTGACAGATTGGTATCAGAGCTCTAAGTTCATAGGTTCTACATGTCATTAGCAAGTGTCTAGTAGAGTCTTGTGGATGGGTATGCTAGCGTCCATACTTATCCCCGATAAGCTACAGGACATCTAGGATATACTTCCCATCTTTCTTTCCTTATCGTGCAACATTGATTCTTCTTGAAGCGTACTCCTTGAATTCCTTCCATGCATTCGTGTGTGCACATGAGCGCTCGGTATCAATTGTCCATCCACAACTTACGATTTCCATAGTTGAGATGCGAGATGTGATTTTGGCATGTTGATGATGGGCCAGTCTGGAGAACATGAGGTCGGGTTTAGCCTGTGGCTTGAGTACTAAAATTTCCATTGTGTGAGCACGTGCATTTGGGGACTTATATGTCTGTAGGTGTCCTTATTGGTGGGATTTGTGGCTGGATGGATATATGATGAGTATGATTTGATTGCCAGATGTGTTCATATTGTTCGAATGTGGAGAGAAGAGTTTGCTTGAGATGTAGTAGGACTATTTGGTGTTTGACTTCTGTATGGATTTGGCGTATGGCCACGAGTCAGGGGTGTGTTGAAGGACCTCTCATATGGTTTAGTTATGGATTGAAGTAGACCTTTATCTTTTATTATGAGTTCAGACAGGGTGATAAAGTGATTGCGTAACAATCATGATTATGGAGGAGTATAGAGAGACATCACTTTGAGGCTAAGCATGTGGGGCTATTTCCTGCGGGGTGTCCTGAGGTTGTGTGATCCATGTGTTGTTGTTTAGCGAGTTCTCTTTTATCAATTAATGTTATACATTGCAATTTGAGTTGAGATCACTTGTGGAAGTTGGCCTGACTATTATGATGGTGAATGCGACATTTGTAGATAATTTAAGGTACTAGATGGTTTGCGTTGCAAGAGCTCAAGAAGGATTTAGTTGAATCTCACTGCATTATGGTGGCAGTAATAGATTATTACTATTGTGAGTTATTGTGTGTATTGATCTATGGATTTAAGCCAAGTGACGGAGCCTGCTATTGATAAGTTGATTGCATGATTATGTGTTATATTGGTTTTAGTATGAGCTATACTGGTGAATTAGTTATGACTTGTAGAGGTTGAGATTGAGGATGACTCGAGTAAAGGAATTTCATGATACGGGTCATATCATGTTAGGTAAGTATATGGGAAACATTTAATTATTGAGTTGTTATTCATAAAGGAGGTAGTGTGAACAAAGTAGGGATCCACCCGGTTTCCTAGGAGTGTGGATTTCTTCCATGGTTGTTACTGTGCTAATGGGGCACATGTTGTACGGTCAGTTTAGATGAGATTTTAGCAGAGTGGAAGACTCTTGAGAGTTGTCTGAATGGATTCAAGATTTATTGTAGCAATTGGAAATTTTCAAGATTCATATTTGGCTAGGATCTAAGATTTACATTGGAAGGAATCAAGATTTGTGGTATTTCTATATCGTTGTGGATTCTACATTTCGGTATCAGGAAAGGGAGAGAATAGCTTAAATTCATATAAAGTCTCTTCAGAGTAAGTATTGAGTTGTGGTACTCTTGGGGTGCTTAAGAGAACATTCAACGGGTTATGGGCCTTAGGGTGGTGTGGTTTTATGCCAGGGTATCGTGTGGTGAGTTTTGGTTGAGGATTGTGGTATTATGGCAAGGAGAAGAATTAATTTGAAGGTAATTGTGAAGGAACTCGGAGAAATAGGACAACATGGAAGTAGGTTGGATTGGCATGGTAATGAGTAAGATCGGTTCTTTGGGTGCTTATGATGTGGTGAGTTCCTAGATGTGAATCGTGGAAATGCTCTTGGGTTTTGGCAACCTGCGTTGCTTGGTTGAGTTAGAGGCATTCAGTCCTGGCGGTTTGGTTAAGTGTAAAGAGATTTCCGAATGTTCTTGATGCTTTCTACCATGATATGATATGTATATTTCCTACTGGTGTGTCGAGCATGTTACGTATTGTGATTTCACCAAGCTGAAATCAAATGGAATGTTATTAACTAATCAAGCATGTAGTTGCTTGCGACTCAGATTTGGTTTTGAGATTTTTGTGTTCTTTTCATATGATGGCATAATGGGTGCAGTGTGTTATGTAGTATTGAGGATTGCATGTGCAAGGTCATAATTCGGTGTCGAGGGGAATGTCATGAAATTCATAGGCAGCATGGACACCTTAGATGACTAGGTAATGATGTTACTATTTGGTATTTCTTGGCGAGAGTATTCATTTCGGGAAGGGTGATGTGTTTCATTTATGGAGACTTCATTGGTTCTGCGGCACTCTCCCGGTTGATCGACTATGGATATTCAAATTTTGATAGGTAGCACGGAATAATTATAGAAGTATTCCTCGTAGGATGATCGTGTATGAGAGATGTGTTAGACATTCTAGTGGTGGAGTTGGGATCAGATATGGTAGTACATGTGTTCTATGAATTTGGGGACTTGGAGTTCTCAGGAGCAGATTGTTTCATTGTGGTAAGTTGTGAGGTTATGGTCGAAGCTAGATAAATGATAGTGTGTGTTTTGACAGAGTTATTGTGGACCTTTGAAGGGTTATTAATCAATTTATAGGTGATACAGTCGATTTGGGGGTCCATTCGTAGGACCAACTAGGGCTGTGTATTCTACTCCGAGTCAGATTGGTTAATTCCAAACTGCCATTGCTGAGGGATGTGTCATTCAGTTACCGTTGAGCTTATTAATGTTCTAAAATTATTTATCTGTTACTTTTTTATGCTATGAAGAGTTGTGATTCGTTCGTTTTGGGAATACATGGTGCAGTTCTATTATGGTCTTATAACAGAATTTGAGTGAAATGAGTAATTGGGTATTTCATGATTGATGGCGTACCAGTTATGTTCTTTTGGGTTTCGCGTGGTATTGTATTGTCTGATTCTCTATGGTTATGGTAATGCACATTGAGTACGAGATACCGAATTTCGTATGGTTCTTGATTTTGAGCATTGTGACTTGATGTATTCCAGGAGGAACAGTGTTTGGATAGGGTCACACATTGCAGCGATGGTGTTTTAGCATCTTCTTGTGGTGGTATTTGTTGAGCTTGCGGGATGGTTCTCTCGCTTGAATCATTTTCTATGTTTGAGTACCCTCGGCTTGTTGGTTATTGGTGCACAGATTGCAGGGGTTGTGGATTTAATTTGTATTGATCTGGCATGTCACTAGAGTGGTTATGATGGATGAAGTGAGGTCATCAGACCTAGAATAGGTGTTGTCGGATCTGATTGCAGTGTATTTAGGAGGATATTGATGCTGATCATCTTAGAAATTTGCTATAGTTCTTATCGAAGGAGAGGGAATTCCACGACTTGTTGATCCGACGAAATGTTATGAGTTTCCGCGTATTTCTTTCATAATTTGAAATATATGAGGGTGTTAGAACAAGGTTTTGTTCGATAAGAGGTGTGTTACCGGCATTGTGTTGTTTGAGCAGCTAATGTGATTAGAAAGTATCGCTATGAGTGTTTAAGTTATGTGTTATATCACGTGATTTCAACTTGGGTTATGACTATGGCTTGATATAGTTTGTTCATACTTATACAGTATGTTGATGCAAGATTATGATACTGTAGGAATATCAGATGTAGAAATTGGTTTCTAAGGCTTATGGGCTAGGTTTGATGAAGAAATTCCAGTTATGTTGTGTTAAGACCTATATGGGATAGGGGACGTGGGATCACCCCCGGGTATGTGCATAGTGATGATTCATGGTGATTCGATGGCTTTTGGAACAACTCTGGACACATTTAAGGACGAACGTATGTTTAAGTGGGGGAGGATGTAACGACCCGGCTAATCGTTCGGAGAGTTAGAGCCCTGTTTCCCCCATTTTTCGTCCTTTTGTGATCTTCATCTTTATTATTATCGTATCGTGTTGGTTGCTTCGGGTCCAGATTGTTTTCGGAGTGGAATGAGACACTTATTCTCTTATTTGGAAGTTCAAGTTGGAAAGGTCAACGGGATGCGGACTTATGAGTAATTGATCTCGGATTAGGAGTTTTATGGTTCGGTTAGCTCTATTACGAGATTTTGGAATTAGGAGAAGGTTCAGAATGTAATTTGAAAGCACGTAGTAGAAGTAGGCTTGAATTGGCGAAATTGGAAATTTGGTGATTCTGGTCGGTAGTGGAGAATTAGATATCGGGGTCCGAATGGAATTCTAGATGTTGGAGTAGGTTCGTAGAGTCATTGCTGACCTGTGTGTAAAATTTGAGGCTATTTGGATGAGGTTTGGTAGGTTTCGAGGTGGTTTGCCGGGATTGGAAGTTTAGAAGTTCTTAGGCTTGAATCCTAGGTTAATTTGGTAATTGGAGGTTGGTTTGTGAGTTCCGAGGATTCGACCAAGATCGTAAGTTAAGATATATCTTGTTAGTGCCTTTGATTAGGGTTCTGGAGGCCTTGGCTGTGTTTCGGGGTGAGTTTTGGGCAAGTCCGGGAAATTTGAGAAGTCAAATATTTCTTCCACCCTCATGATTTGAGACTTGTTGATATTTTTGGACGGGGGCTCGAGTAGGCCCATGTGCCTCTCGGACACCAAACAAGGCCAAAAACCAGCTGGTGCACCTGACCTGGTGTGACTGCAGGTGCGGTTGCCCAGTCGCAGGTGCGAGACCCGTTCTACGGTCCTTGCCTCGCAGTTGCAGCTTCAGGTGAGGCTGCCCATTTCTCGCAGGTGCGGACAATATCCGCAGGAGCGGAGTCGCAGGTGCGAGCTCCTCTCCGCAAGTGCAATCCCAGGCCCTTTGCCCCTCTTCCGCAGGTGCAAGTCTTCTCTCGCAGGTGCGGTCCTTGAGCCGCAGGTGAGGAACCTCTGTAGGCAGTGGGTTTAAAACTCGAGACAGAATCATTTTTCACCCATTTCTTCCTCCATACTCGACCTTGAGAGCTTGGAAAAGGGCCAAACGACCTAGCTACTGAAAGGTGAGTAATTTCTACTCAAATGTTAGTTTAATACATGAAATCCTAGGTACATTAACCTCCTAATTAGTGAAAATCAAGGGTTAGAGTAAAAACCAAGGGCTTTATGAAATTTGGGTTTTACCCACTAAACTAGCTATGAAATCATACAAAAACCATATATTAATGATCCCTAGGGTATGGGTAAGTGTTTCCTTCAAGAATTTCCAGAATCCGAGCGTGTGGGCGCGAGGTGTATTTTTGGGATTTTTCAAAGTAGGTTGAAATAACTACTTAATTAGGTAAATTTCATACTTTTGAGCATAGATTACTTTCATTGAAATAAATGTGTACGTTTGCGCAGTACACATTTATTTTTGTGACGCTTTGGCCGTACACTTTTGGCCTATTATGTGCTACATGATTTACTGGGAGTTTTGTTGTAATTGTATAAGCTATTTCATGTGAAAAAGGGAATTTAGTACATTATATGCTAGTGAAATTTGACATGCAAAGGTAATTACACTTAAACTTGCTATTTTATGTATTTGTGATTATTACGACTGTTATCCTGCATAGTCCTTATTAAACAATGTTATTTAAATTTTTACCCTTGTAAGTATCACGTCTACCTCTCGTCACTACTTCTTTGAGGTTAGGCGGGATACTCACTGGGTACATATTTTTTTATGTACTCATGCTACACTTCTATACTTAATTGTACAGGCTCTGAGGTAGGTGCATCTGGGCATTTATCCGGAGCTCGTCCTTGAAGTACATTTGGCGTGGACTTCTTGGTGAGCTGCTTTCCTTGACGATCTCTCTCTGTCAGCACCTTGGAGTTCCTCTTTTCTTTTGCTATGTTTGTATTACTTTCTTCAGACAATAGGGCAAACTTGTACTTTATTTTGGATACTCATTTCTGTTAGATGCACGTAGACCTGTGACGCCAGTTCCTGGCATGCACACGTAGTGGATATTCTATTGTTTTGGGTTGTAATTACTATTAGTAACTACTACATTTATTACTCACTTTTGGTTGTCTAAGTCACTTATTTAATTCGAAACTTGAAATCTAAAAGAAAACCTCTCAAGTATGGGAAATCTTTTTATAAATTTATAAAGGGATCAGTACTAAATTAAGGTTGGCTTGCCTGACATATGAGTTGGGCGCCATCGCAACCTAAATTGGGTTTTGGGTCGTTACACCCTACCTATGGTCCTGGAGGTGTTTAGGACCTCTATTTAGGGTAGTTCTAGACAGACCTATGTTGCTTAAAATGAGAAAAGCTAGGCGACAAACAAAATTGAGATAAGACTATCATATAAGGGGCAAATAAGGGCTCGTATTAACCTCCACAAGTAGGCAACAAATGCACGCAATTAAATCAGACAACTTTATTTATTTAGGATCTTATAGGAAGGATATCTAGATGAGCAGAATAGAATATAAGACATCAGCTTTATTAAAACGAGCATTGGGACCTACTAGTTTGCCTACTGATTAGATTAAGTTCTGGATCTGGGCACATTTTAGGCAACAAGATGTCACAATTGTTAGGCCTAGAATTCTTAATAACCCTACAGGTCTGCCTAAGTGACAACTAGAGCAGAATCCTAAAGGCATGGCATCTACAACTGTTAATTATAGACCCATATCATAGTTTCTAAGTGAGTTACTGCATTTAACTCGTAAAGACAGATTTTACTTTTTTGACCTTATAGGCATGCTTTCTAATTTTGTAGAATTATATAGCTCCTATAGACATGATTTATAAGTGTTGACTCTATTAAACTCATATGAACATGATCTCTAACTTTACAAACTGACTTGGCCCTATAGGCAAGATATTTATTAATTTGAATCCTATAGACATGATCTCTAGATTTGGAAATCGATTCCTTTTTTTCCTATAGGCATGGTATCTAAATTGAAACTGATTTTTATATCCTATCGGCATGATATCTATTAATCACATGGGGGCAGAAATTTTAAACAAATTTCCAAGTAAGTTTGTTAATTTACACAATTAAGATCCTATATGCATGATCAGTAATGCACGTTGAGATTGGGAGATGCATAAGTCCTATGGAATGTGGAATTGGCAGAAAAACCTATATGCAGTGTCTCTAGCATGCCAAAAATGTGAAAATGCAGAGTCATAAATAGTTAGAAGAAAATCCTATAGGGAAGATCTCTAAATGAACAGTAGCATGCACAAAAGGAATCAACATAATAACCTATAGGCAGGATTTTTACCCGAGTTTTAAACAATGGTATATACAAATCCCCCAGCTTAACTAATACCCCATATATGTTTATTACAGATACTATTAAATTATTAAAGCCCAATAATGGATAAATTACATAATGATATCCATTAAACTATATGGAGCCTTCATAGGCCCAATATAAACTTGGGAACCATGCCAAAGCAAGTCTGAAGTATACAATAGAACCTATCCATGGAACATAGAATTAGGTTCCTAGTGTGTCAAAATTCCCAAGGGCCTCAGGGACCCCGGACAATGCTCACACCAGGACCACACTAAAAGAAAACAGTTCATACAAGATGGGAAAACCATCCCAAATGTGTCAGAGTTCGGAGGAGTCTCAAGGACCCTAGGCAATGGTCACACCGGGGGTGGTAAGAACCTATATAACTTAGAGTGGAAGTTTGAAAACAGTACATATACGGTATGGGGACAGTTTTTAAAAAGCAATTTGATTTCCAGAAACCAAATAGATTCAAACTACAGGACTGCAAACAAAACCCCACCTAGAAACAAACAGAATCCATGTTCAGCACATGGCTCAAGCAAGTTGGTATTTGTTCAGACTAGATAATCATATCAGTGTTTAAGTTAATCACAAAAGACACTTGAATTACAGACAGAATTGGTTACACATTAGTTACATGCTTGCAATATCTAGTCATGTTCATAATAGAGAGAATACAACTGAATTAGACAAGGTTCCACATTATTAGAGATAACCTAGTTAGAATTATCACTAAGTGAAATCATATGGGCCTATATCAAACAGAAGAATGCTGAGGGTTTTTGACAGAAATAGGATAATAGGAGTTAAAGCCTACCATTTGAGAATCACATAGTAGAATAGGATAACTTAGCTTAACATTATTACTAAGTTGAATCACATATTCATATGGCAAACAGAAGCATGCTGAGACTTTGAAATAAACTAACCAAATAAGCACATAGAATTGAATAGGATAATAGGAACTAAAGCATACAAGTTGAGAAAGAAGTAAACATGAATCATAGATCAAGAAGAAACATGCTGAGGTTTGAAATAAACTAACCAAATAAGCATATGGAATTTGATAGGATAACATGAGTTAAAACATACCAGTTGAGAAAAAAGTAAACATGAATGTAATGGCAATTTGAATCCAGAGACTCTAGCCTTGGCTAGATAGTGCAGCAAATCAGAATAATAGAAAGAGCCTAAGTTTGTGAGAGAGAAGAAAGCTTTGAGAGTTTCTGAATTGTGAGAGTTGTTCAGTAAAGAAGTTTTAAAATGTGTATGTTTCTAAATGTATGTCTCTTAGTCAGTGTCTAAGTCTTAGGTGTGTTTGAAATCAGAACAATGAGAGGCTTTTATAGCATACAATAGAGTAAAACAAAATAAGGTATGAAAATCAATGGCACACAAATAAGGTACAGAGATTAGTTGATCAGTCAACTAGGGTTAACATGAATCAACTAACAGGCAGAATCAAGTAAGTATCCCTTAATCTACGGAGAATCTCGCACGGAGTAAATCAGTAGACATGATTAAGGTCTAAGTAATGTAAGCAGTAAGTCTAGAGATCAAATATAAGTCAACCCTAATTTTCAAAGCACAAAAATTGGGCCAGTAAAGGAATTAAGGAAACTAGTACCAATATTAATCACACATAAGGAAAGAATAGGAAAAAAAAAAACAGATAAGGAAATATCGGGTCTAAAGGAAAGCACAATTTCAAACCATAATTAGGTAAGTGAATCAATTAATCACTTTAATTGAAAGAGTTGAGGAAAACAAGAAAAACATTATAACGAACAATCGAGTAATTGAAAACTCTACGGCATATCAAATACATAGAGATGAAACTCAAGTAAAAGTTAGTCGAAATAGTAAAGACGAAAATCAGAGTTGAAGCATTTAAGCATTTATATTGTTTTGCAGAAAACCCTTTAGACATCTAAACCCTAGCTTTTAGGATAATTGAAATTGGTTAACAATAATAGTGAAAACATAAAAATCTTAAGGGAAAAATACCAAACAAACTCAAAACCGCTTTAGATCTAAAGAGATCTAAAGTGATTTAACCTGAAATAGTTAGGTTCATAAATAATAAACAAACATGAATCAAATCTGGTTTGAACCAGAGATTTGACACCACGAAATACGAAAGTATTAGTACTCCCATACATCAGATTTAATATAGACGGGTTAACTGAGAAAGGAGAGATTTTTGAACCAAATCTTGTTCGAATCTCTTTTGATTATCCTTGGGTAATATGAAAATCAATCAACCAGTAGAGAGACGAGGCCGGATAAGGCCTGAAATCGAAGGAAAACCCCATCAATCAAGAGAATATCAGTGACGACGGGCTAAGGTTAGAAGTGGTTGAGAGAGAAGAGCGAAGAGAAGGGGTGGAAGGGCGGCTAGTCTAGAAAAATCAGGGATAGGGTTTAGGTTTGGGTGTAATTAAAAATGGAAGGTTGATCCTAGACCATTGATCTTCTGAGATCAACGGCCATGATTGAATTATGCTAGGGCATTATTGGATCAGGGTTATTGGGGTTGAGTTATGGGTAATGGGTTATAATAATGGGCTAGGGTCCGGAAGATTTATTAAAATGAGCTATATTTTAAATACCCATTTAATTTAATAAAATAATTTATAAAAAAGAGTTAATAAATAATGAAAAATGCTATTTTTTTTATGAAATTTATTTAAAATGATTACTTAATATTATAAAAATATAAAAAGTTATTTTCGTGTAAAAATAATGTAGTTATACATACATGGGCTATTATTTCAAAGTTATTGCACTTATAACATAAAAAGTAAATATATTATGCATAGAATAATTAAGGCTTAATATAAATATAAAATGATAAAATTAAGTAATAAAATTATTATAAAATCATTTGTGATGCAATTAGTAATTAATAGATAATGAAATGATGGAATAAATTCATTAAAAATACTTTGAAATTACAGAAAATTATGGGAAAATACTAATTGATGCACATGCATTATTTTAAAAATATATATGCATTTTGAAGAATATATATGGGAAAAATTGGGTGTCAGCAGCTGCCCCTCTTCATATGATGGCCAATTTTTACCGAATATAGTGGTTTGAGAGATATAGGCCGCACTCTGGTTTTCAAGCTGCCTACATATCCCTCGATTTACAGGAATCAGGCATGTCGCGCCCCTTTTTTTCCTCGTGGAATCGGGTTTCGACATTCATTTGGGAAAATTCCCTTCCTTTGGGGAAGGAGGTATGGAAATTGAAGAGTCGTCACCTAACGGATTTATGGTGCGTTAGGGAACCTAATGCAAGTAATTCATGAAACCATTCTACATTACCAGAGATAAGGTAAGGGCATGAAATTTCCTTGAGAGGAAGGTGATAGGCACCCCTCAAGGTCCACAGTGGTGGGTCCCGGCCAAACTTACTTACTAAATTAGTGATTTAACAGAAAAGCAGTCTAAGCACACATATGTAAATAAGATAAAATGAGATTAAAAGGTAAGTAGTCTGAGCACACATATGTAAATAAGATAGGGGAGTCCTAATTTATCAGCGTATAGGTTCACATCCGTACAATGCTCGATAATCCTTCCTCAACTAGAGGGGTTACACGTGACATTAGCGTGCATGTCATCATATAATTTTACTACCCGATTACTCTCCCCTTAGCGATTGAATAAGCGGTTTTAATTAAATGAAATCTAAGCATGCATTACCCGTCCCTTCCATGTGGTCCCGGATGTGTTTAGGACCTCTATTTTTAGGATGTTTTATACTCTCCCGAGGTGTTTAAAAAGGAAAATCTAAGCGAAAACAAATAATAAACAAGATTGTTAAGTAAGACAACAATTAAGGGCCCATGTTTACCTCCACAAATAAACAGACAGTTAGCACATCTCAAACAACAAGATTTCACATGTTTAAAAAATGTCCTAGAACATGATATCTAAGTGAGAATGACAAAGAGAGAATGTGCAGCAATATGTTAAGGCGAAGCGGTAAAGACTTAATCAGTTTGCCTACTGATTTTAGAACCTGTTGAATCTTAGCAGTCACAAATAGTTAAAACATAGTTTTACAATTTTTTGTAAGGCCTTAATTACCTATAAGCTTGCCTAGGCGTGGTTGAGGGATAACCTATAACATGCTGCAAACAGAATTCCGGAAATAGACTGAAGGAAAACAAACAGTTTGAGTTTTAAAACATCTTATAAGCATGCTTGTCTAGGTGCTGAAATTGCTTTTAAACATTCTTATAGACAAGACGATTAATAACTTAGGCGATGTAGACATCATGTAAAGAAAATATAAACATAGTCCTAAAGCAGGATTTCTAATGCACACCAAGAATAGACATTTCCATTAAGCAGAATTGCAATGGTAACTTAATAACATGACTTATAAGTGATCATGATTATGCAGAAGCAAAATTTTGTAACAAATGAGGTAATGAGCCAATAACATTGCCTAGTATGCCAAATGATCTAAAAGGATGGTAAACATGATATAAACCTATAGCATGATTGCTAATGTGAATAACATAAAATAAGCCTAAAGCATGATTTCTAATGCAAGCGAACATAACATAGAACTAAAGGAAGAATTTCTAATGCAAGTAAACACAATAAAACCTAAAGCATTATTTCTATCTGGTCTCCCTACAAAAATCCATATATGAATCCCTCCCATTTACTAATTTCCCCAATATCCGCATACAAAGTATTATTACAGACCATAAATGAATAACATAATAAATTTAAGTTGTGCTATAGGGAACCTGAGATAGGCCCAAAATAAACCTAGAAATACAAGGCCTTCAAAACAGTTCGTGCTGCCAAAGTCTCATAGCCAATAGGGTGTCATGGTGTGTCAATGTTCCCTAAGGACCTCAGTTTGGAAAAGTCCAACCCAGTGTGCCAGAGTTCGGAGGAATCTCATGGATTCCCAGGCAGTACACACATTGGAGGGGCAGAACTTAAGTAATCTAAGAGTAGAATTGAGAGTGCTTGATATAGTAGGAATAACTTTTGGAAAGCAGTAAAGCAATAAAACATCTAGGAGTGAATACATACTTTAAGAATAAAAACAGTTTGGGAAAACCTATTAAGAGTAAAATAAACATGTTGAAAACCTTTTGATGGAGAGGAAGGTTCAGCAAACAACAACACATTGCCCAGATTCAACTTTAGTTTGTCAACTTCTTCTAGGTGTGCAAACAGTTACACAAAAGGGAGCAGGGATCAGAAACACACAACAACAGGATAAGGGTGAGAGTATACTAAGTAACAGATATATGGAATAGGTAAGAGTTCCAACAACCAAATTCATAATAACATAGTGACCTAGAGTTTGGGCAGTAATAGCATAGGTCTAACAACCAGGCTTAATGCTAGAAAAGTCATGTTAACTAACAACAATACACAGTAAAACACAGAAACTAAGTGTAGGAATGGTCATGCTGAAGACAGGACTCTAACTACACAGAATTAGTCATGCCAATTGAATTAAATTAAATAGGAGTCGGAGACACAAAAGTAAGCATGCTAGTTGAAGGAAGAAACATGAAAGATGGGAGTACTTAAACTAAAGTAAACATGCTAATTAAATAAATGATCAAGAAGGGGTGAACTTAAACATACTGATCAAACAGTAAATAAGAAAGAATATAACTTTAGGTACATAAGCGGTTAGTCTAATGCAGGAAAGAAAGGGATATTAACAGGAGAAGAGCCACAGAGAATCATATAGATTTAAACTTCACAGTAGAATAAATGGCATTAGAAGCAGGAACATACCAGTTAAGGAAGCAAAGATAGAAGGTGCAGTTGGTAGGATTTCACAGTCTAGCCTTGGCTTTTAGCCGGCTAAACAAGCAGTGAATACAAGTAGCAGAGAGAGAGATGAGAGAATGTTTTGTGTGTGTGTTCGAACTATTGTTCATCCTCTTAAGAAGAATTATGAGAGAGTATATAGAACATAGGGAGTAAAACAAATAAGGTAAAGAGAACAATAGTTGAAAGAAATAAGAGCAATCAACCAATTAGGGAATCAATTCCAATTGAGAAATCCGGAAATGACCCCTTTAATTGGCAGAGTCAGTTAACGCTCAGAACTAGGACTCAATTAAGGTAAGAAATCATATCATATAAGGAGTTGGTAAAATCCCAAACCATGCTGATAATTAATTAAGGCAAGTATAATCAATTAAGGTCACAAATAAGGGAACAAGTGAAAATCTCAGCAAGTATTAATTTTAACAGGACATTCCTTTGAATCAGTAAAAAAACTCTCAAAGAATACTGATTTTTCAGGAAATAATTATTCAAATCCCTAAATAGAAATCAGCTAAGTAAAAAAAATCCCCAAAGAATACTGATGTTAATGGGGAAAAACATTTGAACCACTAAGTAGAATTAGTTAATAAGGCTGGTTCACAAAAATCAACATAATAACGGAAAAAAATTGAAGAAATCAATATGACAAACAGAACATATAGGGTTGAAGAATATATATGAGAATCAGTGAAGATAATGAACAACTCTTAGTTTAATCACTAAGAAGTTAGGAAAACCTTTGAAGAAAGTTTGGGACGAACCCTAATTTCAGAAACAGTGAATAAAATCAAATCATCTCAGATCTACAAAGACTTGAATAGATTCATAGACTAGTGAAATTAGGGTTTTCAGAAATAGTAGAAGTAAAAGAAAAATCGGTCGAAAACCATAGATTTGAACCAAAATAGGCAAGAAGCAGGACTCACAATGAGAAAGGTTTCGAATAGAACCAGGTTGAATCTCTTCGAGATTCTCTCATAAATCGATGAAGTCGAACAACCAGAAGATGTAACAGGCCGGCAAAGGGTCAGAAAATCCATAGAAACCCCATAGACCGGGAGTTTTGCAGGTGACGACGGCTAGGTTTTTAGGGGGTGATTGAGAGAGAATGGAGAGGGGGAGGGATTCAGGGGCGGCCAAGTTGAGTGAAATGAATGGAGTTAGGATGGTAGGAGATTAATTATGGTAGGTTTAATCATGGACCGTTGATCAAAATGATCAACGACTACGATTAAACGGGTGATGGGGTCAGGTGTATAGGTTTGGGACTAAGGGTTTTGGGTTATCTTTTAAAGGGGTTTAGGCTAATGTTTGAGGGGAGTAGGTCTGAAAATAAAAGGCTATTTATTAATACCCAGTTAAATGATAAAATAATTTGTAAAAAATAGTTAATAAATGATAAAAAAATGATTTTTATGCATAAAATTTATTTAAAAAAATTAACTAATATTATAAAAAATACAAAAGGTCATTTTCTCGTGATATAAAGTAATAATACACTCGTGGGCTGTCACTACAAAGTTATTGCAATTATAACCCTAAAATGTAAGTACGTGTATTCGTAAAATAATTAAAGCTTAGTGTAAATGTAAATGATAAAATTAAGCAATAAAATTGTCATAAAACCAATGGTAATGCAATTGGTAATTGTCTATATAATAAAAAAATATTGGGATAAATTAATTACAAATCTTTAAAAAAATATAAAAATTATGGAAGAATATTAATTGACACTCATGCATTGTTTTGAAAAGATATATGCATTTTGGAAATAGTTGGGTATCAACAGCTGCCCCTCTTTACTCGGGAAGGATGAAAGACTTGTCGGTTAAAGATATGATGACTGATTTTGATCGAGTAAGGTGTTTTGAAAGACATTGGCCGCACTTTGGTTTCAGAGTTGCCGACATGTCCTTGTTATACAGGAATCGTGTCGTGTGTAGTTCTGGATTCACCGATGAAATATACCGATAAAGTTATCACAAGAACGGACACAAGGTTTCGAACAGGTGAAATGGTTATAGTGAGCGGTCACGTTTGAAATAGTATGAAGGAAATGGAGTGGGATTGCTCCCGTTGGGGTAATGGTACCTTATAGGGTCACCTGCAAGTAAAGAGATACTACGAGCATATATGTGTGAGGGAGTTTAAACATGATGTAGATTCCCTTCGGACCATGAGAATTGTGTTCGGACAGTTAGGATGACGTCTTTAGACCATGATGTCCTGGGCCATGTATTGTTCAGTGAGGGATTTGCATGCCATGTAATGATGTTCTCGGGCCATGGAAATGGTGACTCTAAACCACGACGCCTTTGAATAATGATATGCAACTTCGAGAGATCCTCAGGCCTTGACATTGCGTCTTCCGTCTATAAGGATGATGCCTTTAGAGAGACAGAGCTTAGTCTCGGGAAAGATTTTGGGACAGGGCTTAGTCCCATGCAAGTGAAGGAAGAGCTTAGCCTTATGAAAATATGGAGGCAGGGCTTAGCCTCATGTAGATGGAAACAGAGCTTAGTCTCATGCAAGATTCGGGACAGGACTTAGTCCCATGAAAGTGAAGGCAGAGCCTAGCCTTATGCAAATATGGAGGCAGGGATTAGCCTTATGAAAGTGAAGGAAGAGCTTAGCCTTATGCAAATATGGAGGCAGGGCTTAGACTCATGAAGATGGAAATAGAGTTTAGTCTCATGCAAGATTCGGGACAAGGCTTAGTCCCATGCAAGTCAAGGCAGAGCTTAGCCTTATGCAAATATGAAGGCAGGGCTTAGCCTCATGCAAGTGAAGGCGGAGCTTAGCCTTATGCAAATATGGAGGCAGAGCTTAGCCTTATGCAGATGGAGACATAGCTTAGTCTCATGCCAGATTCGGGAAAGGGCTTAGTCCTATGCAAGATGAAGTCAGTTCTTAGCCTTATGCAAATATGTAGGCAGGGCATAACCTCATACAAGTATCGAGGCAAGGCTTAGCCTCATTCATGTGAAGCCAAAGCTTAGCCTTATTCAAATATGGAGGCAGGGCTTAGCCTCATACAGATGGAGATAGAGCCTAGTCTTATGCAAGATTCGGGATAGGGCTTAGTCCCATGCAAGATGAAGGAAGAGCTTAGCCTTATGCAAATATGGAGGAAGTTATTAGCCTCATGCAGATATGGAGACAAAGCTTAGTCTCATGCAAGATTTCGGGACAAGGCTTGGTCCCATGCAGATGAAGGAAGAGCTTAACCTTATGCAAATGGAGGAAGGGCTTAGCCTCATGCAGATATGCGGGACAGGGCTTATTCCCATGTAGATTAGAATAAATAGCCGATGTTAGCAGTGTTTTCTTAGCTGGTAGTAGACTTCAGTATCGCGGTTGTTATGAAGATTGTGAATTTGAAGCATGTATATTCTTTGTTCCTGTATTCATAGAAAGATCGTGAGTTCTGTAAGTGGGAGGTTTAGTTCGTGCCTCCGTCGGCTTGCTTGACTTGCCTTGCTCGGTCTGAAGATCCTGTTGAAATCATTGGGGGTAGCGTTTGCTATACAAAGTTATTTCAAAAGCAAGCATGCATAGTTTTCAAAGTCATAGAAAAAATATGTTTTTTAGAAAATTGGTTAGATGAACTAGTGATTGTGACACGATTTGAGACATTGCGACTTCTCCTACTGTAGAATTTTGAGGGTCCTTCCTCAAAATTTTGCCCCAGTTAGATGGACAAACACCTCTGACTGTTGTACATGTTGCGAATGGCTGAAGAAGCTTCAGAATTTTGAGGTTCCTGCTCAAATTCTGCCCTAGTTTCTGATTATGGGGGGAAATAAGATTTTTATCGAATTGTGACTGAACCGACAAAGCTGCCTACGTATCCCCTCTTAAACGGGAATCATGTCGAGTTTATGTCAATTTACATCAATTGTGGAAACATAAACAATTACATATAGTATCGTTTGACTACATCTGAATTGATTGGTTTTGGCCATACTTCTCCGTCCATCCAAATCTGATGATAACTGGTGAAAAAATCTACAAAGGACTGGAGTTCACTCTCGGCGCAATCGTCGATCAGAATGTGCATGTTTGGTAGTGGGAATTCATCCTTGGAACTTGCTTTGTTTAGATCCTGATAATCAACACAGACTATAACTTTCCCATCTTTCTTTGGAACTGGCACGATGTTGGATAACCAATTTCGGTATTCAACCACCCCGAGGACCTTAGCCTTGATTTGCTTGGTGACCTCCTCTTTGATTTTCAGACTTATATAAGGCTTGAACTTCCTGAGTTTCCGCTTTTCTGGCGGACACATTGGGTATGTGGCCAACTTGTCAGCCACAATAGATGTACTTAGCCCGGTCATATCATCGTGTGACCATGCAAATATATCCTCATACTCTTTCAAGAACTGTGTGTACTCATAAGTGAATGCTGATGCGGGTCTCCTAGACAATTTCGGAATCTCTTAAGTTGATTATTGTTGGTTGATTTCCCAATGCACACGCAAGTGTACGTGGTCGACAAGTAATATAGGA